>CP092879.1:71608083-71625405 GCA_030710605.1 Cordylochernes scorpioides | reverse complement strand
GCTGACAACTGATGGCCTGTAGAGATCTGGTGGAACCTGCTGTCACTATATGGACTGTAGAATTCTGGTGGAACCTGCTGTCACTAGATGGACTGTAGAGATCTGGTGGAACCTGCTGTCACGAGATGGACTGTAGAGATCTGGTGGAACCTGCTGTCACTAGATGGATTGTAGAGATCTGGTGGAACCTGCTGTCACTAGATGGACTGTAGAGATCTGGTGGAACCTGCTGTCACTAGATGGACTGTAGAGATCTGGTGGAACCTGCTGTCACTAGATATACTGTAAATATCTGGTGGGACCCTCTGTCACGAGATGGACTGTAGAGATCTGGTGGAACCGGCTGTCACTAGATGGACTGTAGAGATCTGGTGGAACCTGCTGTCACTAGATGGACTGTAGAGATCTGGTGGAACCTGTGGTCACTATATGGACAGTAGATATCTGGTGGAACCTGCTGTCACTGGATGGACTGTAGATATCTGGTGGAACCTGCTGTCACTGGATGGACTGTAAATATCTGGTGGAACCTGCTGTCATTAGATGGACTGTAGAGATCTGGTGGAACCTGCTGTCACGAGATGGACTGTAGAGATCTGGTGGACCTGCGGTCACTATATGGACAGTAGATATCTGGTGGAACCTGCTGTCACTGGATGGATTGTAGATATCTGGTGGAACCTGCTGTCACTGGATGGACTGCAAATATCTGGTGGAACCTGCTGTCATTAGATGGACTGTAGATATCTGGTGGAACCTGCTGTCACTAGATGGACTGTAGAGATCTGGTGGAACCTGCTGTCACTATATGGACTGGAGAATTCTGGTGGAACCTGCTGTCACTAGATGGACTGTAAAGATCTGGTGGAACCTGCTGTCACTAGATGGACTGTAGAGATCTTGTGGAACCTGCTGTCACTGGATGTACTGTAGAGATCTCGTGGAACCTGCTGTCACTAGATGTACTGTAGAGATATAGTGGAACCTGCTGTAACGAGATGGAATGTAGAGATCTGGTAGAACCTGCTGTAACGAGATGGAATGTAGAGATCTGGTGCAACCTGCTGTCACTAGATGGACTGTAGAGATCTGGTGGAACCTGCTGTCACTGGATGGACTGTAGAGATCTGGTGGAACCTGCTGTCACTGGATGGACTGTAGAGATCTGGTGGAACCTGCTGTCACTAGATGGACTGTAGAGATCTGGTGGAACCTGCTGTCACGAGATGGACTGTAGAGATCTGGTGGAACCTGCTGTCACTAGATGGATTGTAGAGATCTGGTGGAACCTGCTGTCACTAGATGGACTGTAGAGATCTGGTGGAACCTGCTGTCACTAGATGGACTGTAGAGATCTGATGGAACCTGCTGTCACTAGATATACTGTAAATATCTGGTGGGACCCGCTGTCACGAGATGGACTGTAGAGATCTGGTGGGACCCGCTGTCACGAGATGGACTGTAGAGATCTGGTGGAACCTGCTGTCACTAGATGGACTGTAGAGATCTGGTGGAACCTGTGGTCACTATATGGACAGTAGATAACTGGTGGAACCTGCTGTCACTGGATGGACTGTAGAGATCTGGTGGAACCTGCTGTCACTAGATGGACTGTAAATATCTGGTGCAACCTGCTGTCACTAGATGGACTGTAGATATCTGGTGGAACCTGCTGTCACGAGATGTACTGTAGATATCTGGTGGAACCTGCTGTCACTAGATGGAATGTAGAGATCTGGTGGAACCTGCTGTCACTAGATGGACTGTAGATATCTGGTGGAACCTGCTGTCACTGGATGGACTGTAGAGATCTGGTGGAACCTGCTGTCACTGGATGTACTGTAGAGATCTGGTGGAACCTGCTGTCACTAGATGGACTGTAGATATCTGGTGGAACCTGCTGTCACTGGATGGACTGTAGATATCTGGTGGAACCTGCTGTCACTGGATGGACTGTAGAGATCTGGTGGAACCTGCTGTCACTAGATGGACTGTAGATATCTGGTGGAACCTGCTGTCACTGGATGGACTGTAGATATCTGGTGGAACCTGCTGTCACTGGATGTACTGTAGAGATCTCGTGGAACCTGCTGTCACTAGATGTACTGTAGAGATATAGTGAAACCTGCTGTAACGAGATAGACTGTAGAGATCTGGTGGAACCTGCTGTCACGAGATGGACTGTAGAGATCTGGTAGAACCTGCTGTCACTTGATGGACTGTAGAGATCTGGTGGAACCTGCTGTTACTATATGGACTGTAGATATCTGGTGGAACCTGCTGTCACTATATGGACTGTAGAATTCTGGTGGAACCTGCTGTCATTAGATGGACTGTAGAGATCTGGTGGAACCTGCTGTCACTATATGGACTGTAGAGATCTGGTGGAACCTGCGGTCACTATATGGACAGTAGATATCTGGTGGAACCTGCTGTCACTGGATGGACAGTAGATATCTGGTGGAACCTGCTGTCACTGGATGGACTGTAAATATCTGGTGGAACCTGCTGTCATTAGATGGACTGTAGAGATCTGGTGGAACCTGCTGTCACGAGATGGATTGTAGAGATCTGGTGGAACCTGCTGTCACTAGATGGACTGTAGATATCTGGTGGAACCTGCTGTCACTGGATGGACTGTAAATATCTGGAGGTACCTGCTGTCACGAGATAGACGGTAGAGATCTGGTGGAACCTGCTGTCACGAGATGACTGTAGATATCTGGTTGAACCTGCTGTCACGAGATGGACTGTAGAGATCTGGTGGAACCTGCTGTCACTATATAGACTGTAGAATTCTGGTGGAACCTGCTGTCACTAGATGGACTGTAGAGATCTGGTGGAACCTGCTGTTACTATATGTACTGTAGATCTCTGGTGGAACCTGCTGTCACGAGATGGACTGTAGAGATCTGGTGGAACCTGCTGTCACTATATGGACTGTAGAATTCTGGTGGAACCTGCTGTTACTATATGGACTGTAGAGATCTGGTGGAACCTGCTGTCACGAGATGGACTGTAGAGATCTGGTGGAACCCGCTGTCACTAGATGGACTGTAGATATCTGGTGGAACCTGCTGTCACTAGATGGACTGTAGAGATCTGGTGGAACCCGCTGTTACTAGATGGACTGTAGATATCTGGTGGAACCTGCTGTCAGTAGATGGACCGTAGAGATCTGGTGGAACCTGCTGTCAGTAGATGGAATGTAGGGATCTGGTGGAACCCGCTGTCACTGGATGGACTGTAGAGATCTGGTGGAACCTGCTGTCACGAGATGGACTGTAGAGATCTGGTGGAACCCGCTGTCACTAGATGGACTGTAGATATCTGGTGGAACCTGCTGTCAGTAGATGGACCGTAGAGATCTGGTGGAACCTGCTGTCAGTAGATGGAATGTAGAGATCTGGTGGAACCCGCTGTCACTGGATGGACTGTAGAGATCTGGTGGAACCTGCTGTCACGAGATGGACCGTAGTGATCTGGTGGAACCTGCTGTCACTAGATGGACTGTAGAGATCTGGTGGAACCTGTTGTCACGAGATGGACTGTAAAGATATGGTGGAACCTGCTGTCACTAGATGGACTGTAGATATCTGGTGGAACCTGCTGTCACTAGATGGACTGTAAAGATCTGGTGGAACCTGCTGTCACTAGATGGACTGAAGAGATCTGGTGGAACCTGCTGTCACTAGATGGAATGTAGATATCTGGTGGAACCTGCTGTCACGAGATGGACTATAGATATCTGGTGGAACCTGCTGTCACTAGATGGACTGTAAAGATCTGGTGGAACCTGCTGTCACTAGATGGACTGTAGAGATCTGGTGGAGCCTGCTGTCAGTAGATGGACTGTAGAGATCTGGTGGAACCCGCTGTCACTAGATGGACTGTAGAGATCTGGTGGAACCCGCTGTCACTAGATGGACTGTAGATATCTGGTGGAACCTGCTGTCAGTAGATGGACTGTAGAGATCTGGTGGAACCCGATGTCACTGGATGGACTGTAGAGATCTGGTGGAACCTGCTGTCAGTAGATAGACTGTAGAGATCTGGTGGAACCCGCTTTCACTGGATGGACTGTAGATATCTGGTGGAACCCGCTGTCACTGGATGGACTGTAGAGATCTGGTGGAACCCGCTGTCACTAGATGGACTGTAGAGATCTGGTGGAACCCGCTGTCACTAGATGGACTGTAGAGATCTGGTGGAACCCGCTGTCACTGGATGGACTGTAGAGATCTGGTGGAACCTGCTGACAGTAGATGGACTGTAGAGATCTGGTGGAACCCGCTGCAACTGGATGAACTGTAGAGATCTGGTGGAACCTGCTGTCACCAGATAGACTGTAGAGATCTGGTGGAACCTGCTGTCACTAGATGGACTGTAGAGATCTGGTGGAACCTGCGGTCACTATATGGACAGTAGATATCTGGTGGAACCTGCTGTCACTGGATGGACTGTAGATATCTGGTGGAACCTGCTGTCACTGGATGGACTGTAAATATCTGGTGGAACCTGCTGTCATTAGATGGACTGTAGAGATCTGGTGGAACCTGCTGTCACGAGATGTACTGTAGATATCTGGTGGAACCTGCTGTCACTAGATGGACTGTAGAGATCTGGTGGAACCTGCTGTCACTGGATGGCCTGTAGAGATCTGGTGGAACCTGCTGTCACTATATGGACTGTAGAATTCTGGTGGAACCTGCTGTCACTAGATGGACTGTAGAGATCTGGTGGAACCTGCTGTCACGAGATGGACTGTAGAGATCTGGTGGAACCTGCTGTCACTAGATGGATTGTAGAGATCTGGTGGAACCTGCTGTCACTAGATGGACTGTAGAGATCTGGTGGAACCTGCTGTCACTAGATGGACTGTAGAGATCTGGTGGAACCTGCTGTCACTAGATATACTGTAAATATCTGGTGGGACCCGCTGTCACGAGATGGACTGTAGAGATCTGGTGGAACCGGCTGTCACTAGATGGACTGTAGAGATCTGGTGGAACCTGCTGTCACTAGATGGACTGTAGAGATCTGGTGGAACCTGTGGTCACTATATGGACAGTAGATATCTGGTGGAACCTGCTGTCACTGGATGGACTGTAGATATCTGGTGGAACCTGCTGTCACTGGATGGACTGTAAATATCTGGTGGAACCTGCTGTCATTAGATGGACTGTAGAGATCTGGTGGAACCTGCTGTCACGAGATGGACTGTAGAGATCTGGTGGACCTGCGGTCACTATATGGACAGTAGATATCTAGTGGAACCTGCTGTCACTGGATGGATTGTAGATATCTGGTGGAACCTGCTGTCACTGGATGGACTGTAAATATCTGGTGGAACCTGCTGTCATTAGATGGACTGTAGAGATCTGGTGGAACCTGCTGTCACGAGATGTAATGTAGATATCTGGTGGAACCTGCTGTCACTAGATGGACTGTAGAGATCTGGTGGAACCCGCTGTCACTGGATGGACTGTAAATATCTGGTGGAACCTGCTGTCACGAGATAGACTGTAGAGATCTGGTGGAACCTGCTGTCACGAGATGTACTGTAGATATCTGGTGGAACCTGCTGTCACTAGATGGACTGTAGAGATCTGGTGGAACCTGCTGTCACTATATGGACTGTAGAATTCTGGTGGAACCTGCTGTCACTAGATGGACTGTAAAGATCTGGTGGAACCTGCTGTCACTAGATGGACTGTAGAGATCTTGTGGAACCTGCTGTCACTGGATGTACTGTAGAGATCTCGTGGAACCTGCTGTCACTAGATGTACTGTAGAGATATAGTGGAACCTGCTGTAACGAGATGGAATGTAGAGATCTGGTGGAACCTGCTGTAACGAGATGGAATGTAGAGATCTGGTGGAACCTGCTGTCACTAGATGGACTGTAGAGATCTGGTGGAACCTGCTGTCACTGGATGGACTGTAGAGATCTGGTGGAACCTGCTGTCACTAGATGGATTGTAGAGATCTGGTGGAACCTGCTGTCACTAGATGGACTGTAGAGATCTGGTGGAACCTGCTGTCACTAGATGGACTGTAGAGATCTGGTGGAACCTGCTGTCACTAGATATACTGTAAATATCTGGTGGGACCCGCTGTCACGAGATGGACTGTAGTGATCTGGTGGAACCGGCTGTCACTAGATGGACTGTAGAGATCTGGTGGAACCTGCTGTCACTAGATGGACTGTAGAGATCTGGTGGAACCTGTGGTCACTATATGGACAGTAGATATCTGGTGGAACCTGCTGTCACTGGATGGACTGTAGATATCTGGTGGAACCTGCTGTCACTGGATGGACTGTAAATATCTGGTGGAACCTGCTGTCATTAGATGGACTGTAGAGATCTGGTGGAACCTGCTGTCACGAGATGGACTGTAGAGATCTGGTGGACCTGCGGTCACTATATGGACAGTAGATATCTAGTGGAACCTGCTGTCACTGGATGGATTGTAGATATCTGGTGGAACCTGCTGTCACTGGATGGACTGTAAATATCTGGTGGAACCTGCTGTCATTAGATGGACTGTAGAGATCTGGTGGAACCTGCTGTCACGAGATGTACTGTAGATATCTGGTGGAACCTGCTGTCACTAGATGGACTGTAGAGATCTGGTGGAACCCGCTGTCACTGGATGGACTGTAAATATCTGGTGGAACCTGCTGTCACGAGATAGACTGTAGAGATCTGGTGGAACCTGCTGTCACGAGATGTACTGTAGATATCTGGTGGAACCTGCTGTCACTAGATGGACTGTAGAGATCTGGTGGAACCTGCTGTCACTATATGAACTGTAGAATTCTGGTGGAACCTGCTGTCACTAGATGGACTGTAAAGATCTGGTGGAACCTGCTGTCACTAGATGGACTGTAGAGATCTTGTGGAACCTGCTGTCACTGGATGTACTGTAGAGATCTCGTGGAACCTGCTGTCACTAGATGTACTGTAGAGATATAGTGGAACCTGCTGTAACGAGATGGAATGTAGAGATCTGGTGGAACCTGCTGTAACGAGATGGAATGTAGAGATCTGGTGGAACCTGCTGTCACTAGATGGACTGTAGAGATCTGGTGGAACCTGCTGTCACTGGATGGACTGTAGAGATCTGGTGGAACCTGCTGTCACTGGATGGACTGTAGAGATCTGGTGGAACCTGCTGTCACTAGATGGACTGTAGAGATCTGGTGGAACCTGCTGTCACGAGATGGACTGTAGAGATCTTGTGGAACCTGCTGTCACTAGATGGATTGTAGAGATCTGGTGGAACCTGCTGTCACTAGATGGACTGTAGAGATCTGGTGGAACCTGCTGTCACTAGATGGACTGTAGAGATCTGATGGAACCTGCTGTCACTAGATATACTGTAAATATCTGGTGGGACCCGCTGTCACGAGATGGACTGTAGAGATCTGGTGGGACCCGCTGTCACGAGATGGACTGTAGAGATCTGGTGGAACCTGCTGTCACTAGATGGACTATAGAGATCTGGTGGAACCTGTGGTCACTATATGGACAGTAGATATCTGGTGGAACCTGCTGTCACTGGATGGACTGTAGAGATCTGGTGGAACCTGCTGTCACTAGATGGACTGTAAATATCTGGTGCAACCTGCTGTCACTAGATGGACTGTAGATATCTGGTGGAACCTGCTGTCACGAGATGTACTGTAGATATCTGGTGGAACCTGCTGTCACTAGATGGAATGTAGAGATCTGGTGGAACCTGCTGTCACTGGATGGACTGTAGATATCTGGTGGAACCTGCTGTCACTGGATGTACTGTAGAGATCTCGTGGAACCTGCTGTCACTAGATGTACTGTAGAGATATAGTGAAACCTGCTGTAACGAGATAGACTGTAGAGATCTGGTGGAACCTGCTGTCACGAGATGGACTGTAGAGATCTGGTAGAACCTGCTGTCACTTGATGGACTGTAGAGATCTGGTGGAACCTGCTGTTACTATATGGACTGTAGAGATCTGGTGGAACCTGCTGTCACTATATGGACTGTAGAATTCTGGTGGAACCTGCTGTCATTAGATGGACTGTAGAGATCTGGTGGAACCTGCTGTCACTATATGGACTGTAGAGATCTGGTGGAACCTGCGGTCACTATATGGACAGTAGATATCTGGTGGAACCTGCTGTCACTGGATGGAGAGTAGATATCTGGTGGAACCTGCTGTCACTGGATGGACTGTAAATATCTGGTGGAACCTGCTGTCATTAGATGGACCGTAGAGATCTGGTGGAACCTGCTGTCACGAGATGGACTGTAGAGATCTGGTGGAACCTGCTGTCACTAGATGGACTGTAGATATCTGGTGGAACCTGCTGTCACTGGATGGACTGTAAATATCTGGAGGTACCTGCTGTCACGAGATAGACGGTAGAGATCTGGTGGAACCTGCTGTCACGAGATGACTGTAGATATCTGGTTGAACCTGCTGTCACGAGATGGACTGTAGAGATCTGGTGGAACCTGCTGTCACTATATAGACTGTAGAATTCTGGTGGAACCTGCTGTCACTAGATGGACTGTAGAGATCTGGTGGAACCTGCTGTTACTAGATGTACTGTAGATCTCTGGTGGAACCTGCTGTCACGAGATGGACTGTAGAGATCTGGTGGAACCTGCTGTCACTATATGGACTGTAGAATTCTGGTGGAACCTGCTGTTACTATATGGACTGTAGAGATCTGGTGGAACCTGCTGTCACGAGATGGACTGTAGAGATCTGGTGGAACCCGCTGTCACTAGATGGACTGTAGATATCTGGTGGAACCTGCTGTCACTAGATGGACTGTAGAGATCTGGTGGAACCCGCTGTCACTAGATGGACTGTAGATATCTGGTGGAACCTGCTGTCAGTAGATGGACCGTAGAGATCTGGTGGAACCTGCTGTCAGTAGATGGAATGTAGAGATCTGGTGGAACCCGCTGTCACTGGATGGACTGTAGAGATCTGGTGGAACCTGCTGTCACGAGATGGACTGTAGAGATCTGGTGGAACCCGCTGTCACTAGATGGACTGTAGATATCTGGTGGAACCTGCTGTCAGTAGATGGACCGTAGAGATCTGGTGGAACCTGCTGTCAGTAGATGGAATGTAGAGATCTGGTGGAACCCGCTGTCACTGGATGGACTGTAGAGATCTGGTGGAACCTGCTGTCACGAGATGGACCGTAGTGATCTGGTGGAACCTGCTGTCACTAGATGGACTGTAGAGATCTGGTGGAACCTGTTGTCACGAGATGGACTGTAAAGATATGGTGGAACCTGCTGTCACTAGATGGACTGTAGATATCTGGTGGAACCTGCTGTCACTAGATGGACTGTAAAGATCTGGTGGAACCTGCTGTCACTAGATGGACTGTAGAGATCTGGTGGAACCTGCTGTCACTAGATGGACTGTAGATATCTGGTGGAACCTGCTGTCACGAGATGGACTATAGATATCTGGTGGAACCTGCTGTCACTAGATGGACTGTAAAGATCTGGTGGAACCTGCTGTCGCTAGATGGACTGTAGAGATCTGGTGGAGCCTGCTGTCAGTAGATGGACTGTAGAGATCTGGTGGAACCCGCTGTCACTAGATGGACTGTAGAGATCTGGTGGAACCCGCTGTCACTAGATGGACTGTAGATATCTGGTGGAACCTGCTGTCAGTAGATGGACTGTAGAGATCTGGTGGAACCCGATGTCACTGGATGGACTGTAGAGATCTGGTGGAACCTGCTGTCAGTAGATAGACTGTAGAGATCTGGTGGAACCCGCTTTCACTGGATGGACTGTAGATATCTGGTGGAACCCGCTGTCACTGGATGGACTGTAGAGATCTGGTGGAACCCGCTGTCACTAGATGGACTGTAGAGATCTGGTGGAACCCGCTGTCACTAGATGGACTGTAGAGATCTGGTGGAACCCGCTGTCACTGGATGGACTGTAGAGATCTGGTGGAACCTGCTGACAGTAGATGGACTGTAGAGATCTGGTGGAACCCGCTGCAACTGGATGGACTGTAGAGATCTGGTGGAACCTGCTGTCACCAGATAGACTGTAGAGATCTGGTGGAACCCGCTGTCACTAGATGGACTGTAGATATCTGGTGGAACCTGCTGTCAGTAGATGGACTGTAGAGATCTGGTGGAACCCGCTGTCACTGGATGGACTGTAGAGATCTGGTGGAACCTGCTGTCAGTAGATGGACTGTAGAGATCTGGTGGAACCCGCTGTCACTGGATGGACTGTAGAGATCTGGTGGAACCCGCTGTCACTAGATGGACTGTAGAAATCTGGTGGAACCCGCTGTCACTGGATGGACTGTAGAGATCTGGTGGTACCTGCTGTCAGTAGATGGACTGTAGAGATCTGGTGGAACCCGCTGTCACTGGATGGACTGTAGAGATCTGGTGGAACCTGCTGTCAGTAGATTGACTGTAGAGATCTGGTGGAACCCGCTGAAACTGGATGGACTGTAGAGATCTGGTGGAACCTGCTGTAACCAGATGGACTGTAGAGATCTGGTGGAACCCGCTGTCACTAGATGGACTGTAGAGATCTGGTGGAACCTGCTGTCAGTAGATGGACTGTAGAGATCTGGTGGAACCCGCTGTCACTAGATGGACTGTAGAGATCTGGTGGAACCTGCTGTCACGAGATGGACTGTAGAGATATGGTGGAACCTTCTGTCACTAGATGGACTGTAGAGATCTGGTGGAACCTGCTCACTGGATGGACTATAGAGATCTGGCGGAACCTGCTCACTGGATGGACTGTAGAGATCCGGTGGAACCTGCTGTTACTAGATGTACTGTAGATATCTGGTGGAACCTGCTGTCACTAGATGGACTGTAAAGATCTGGTGGAACCCGCTGTCACTATATGGACTGTAGAGATATGGTGGAATCCGCTGTCACTAGATGGACTGTAGATATCTGGTGGAACCTGCTGTCAGTAGATGGACTGTAGAGATCTGGTGGAACCTGCTGTCAGTAGATGGACTGTAGAGATCTGGTGGAACCCGCTGTCACTGGATGGACTGTAGAGATCTGGTGGAACCCGCTGTCACTAGATGGACTGTAGAGATCTTGTGGAACCTGCTGTCACGAGATGGACCGTAGAGATCTGGTGGAACCTGCTGTCACTAGATGGACTGTAGAGATCTGGTGGAACCCGCTGTCACTAGATGGACTATAGAGATCTGGTGGAACCTGCTGTCACGAGATGGACTGTAAAGATCTGGTGGAACCTGCTGTCACTAGATGGACTGTAGATATCTGGTGGAACCTGCTGTCACGAGATGGACTGTAGATATCTGGTGGAACCTGCTGTCACGAGATTGACTGTAGAGATCTGGTGGAACCTGCTGTCACTAGATATACTGTAGAGATCTGGTGGAACCTGCTGTCACTAGATATACTGTAGAGATCTGGTGGAACCTGCTGTAACGAGATGGACTGTAGAGATCTGGTGGAACCTGCTGTCAGTATATTGACTATAGATATCTGGTGGAACCTGCTGTCAGTATATGGACTGTAGATATCTGGTGGAACCTGCTGTCACAAGATGGACTGTAGAGATCTGGTGGAACTTGCTGTCACTAGATGTACTGTAAAGATCTGGTGGAACCTGCTGTCACTAGATGTACTGTAGAGATTTGGTGGAACCTGCTGTCAGTATATGGACTGTAGATATCTGGTGGAACCTGCTGTCACGAGATGGACTGTAGAGATCTGGTGGAACCTGCTGTCACTAGATGTACTGTAGAGATCTCGTGGAACCTGCTGTCACTAGATGTACTGTAGAGATCTCGTGGAACCTGCTGTCACTAGATGGACTGTAGAAATCTCGTGGAACCTGCTGTCACTAGATGTACTGTAGAGATATGGTGGAACCTGCTGTAACGAGAGGGACTGTAGAGAACTTGTGGAACTGGTGAACCTGGTGTGAATAAATACCTTTGTGTCCTTAAAAAAAAATACTATATACAGTTACGAGCGTCTTTCCTCATCTCCTAATCAGTCATCTCTCTCTCTCTGTCATCGTTTGCTTTTATTGGTTGGCTTCGGTCACGCCACCTTTGCCCCCCCCCCCCCCTGACGGCGGCGCGCGCCCGTTGGCTGCCGGTGAGCACGTGACTTCCCTGTGCGCGCGCATGGCGGGCGGTAGGCTTTAGTTATTCTATATACAGTTACGAGGGTCTTTCCTACCGAAGCCAACAGTACATAGGCTATAGTTATTAACTAATATATGCATTTGCGGTGAAAGAAGTTTTCCCGCCCTCTACGGTCACTCTAGAGGGGAGTGAGTGGAGAGGCGTCTCTGCCTCAGTAGTACCACCCCCCCCGCCTCCGCGTTGGTTTCCCCGCGTCAACCTCGGCACCTCAGAGGTCCTTGATTCGACGGCAGATTCAGGGAGGACTGGGTAAGGGCGCGAGGGCTAAAGGGGGGGGAGTCCTATTGGAGCGTAGGACGGGTTTAACTAAGTCCGAACGAGAGGGCTCGGTCAGCAACCTTGCCAATGAACTCTCGGAGACGCCTGTGGGTGAATGGTCAACCTCATTGTAGCCGGACCATACTGGCGGGCGCGAGGGGCCTACCAAAGGCCGCTCGATGCATGGAGAATGCATCATTCCTTCGGGCTGTGTGACGCTAGAGGGGACGCAAGGGCTTTTTCTGCCTATATCGTCCCTGGCTTTGGCCGAATTTCTATTATATTCTAATATATGCATTTATTTAAGGCGCCAATTTATAATTGTAACAAATAGTATTTGAATAAAAACATTCAATCGGGTAAAACACCGGCGTTGCCCGGGTCATTCGTCTAGTATATATATATAGACGACGAGCGACATTAAAGACATTCCACTTCTTTATATTTTGTCCATGACTGTATATCGATTCTATGAAACCACTTGGCAAAAGAAAAAGTACAGGTCAATTTTAAATGCTCCCCTCTCACATAATCAACAAGTGTCGGACTTCCTTTTGCGGTGATGCTTTCAGTAACCCTATCAAATATCTGTCCGCTGTTGTCCCATGGATGGAGGGTTCACATTTCTTGGATGAAGGTTTCCAGATCCGGATTATTGTGACACTGCAGTAACTGGCGTTTCAGCTGGTCCCGTACCTGTTCATTGGGAGACTGATCTGGTAAAGGGGAATGCTATGGAAAAATCTGAATACCCCATAGAATGTCCATGAAAAAACTGGGTCATTCTGAGGATAATTCTATTAGAAAATCGTCCCTAAAATCTCACAAGGATGGGGAGAACATGAAACCGTAGGAAGACATCCACATAGTACTTGACTGTCAATGTGCCAAGAAAAACAACAAGGAAGGTTTGGCTATCTAGGTAACTGTACCCTATTCTATAAAGCTTGTAGTTCCTAAAGCATTGCGTTTGACAGGCAAAGTGGAATTTATCTGATTACCTGAGGGTTTTTAAATCCAGATACGGTGATCGACTGATCTCAATACAAAACAGCATTCATCGCGAAAGTTCAGTTCAGTTTCTTTTCTTCCGGGCTAATTGGCCTTTTAGTAGCAAGGTCTTCTAGTCCCCATCATGGCATCAGAACCCGATTCCAGTGGCAAAGAATCCTAAGATCTGGCAGCAGAGATGTCTCGCAGGGGCATTCATCGCAAAAGCTCACTAATTTGTTATGCCATTGCCGTGTCAAGGATAACCAAATAAGGATCAATGAAGATCTCTTTTCCGATTCTTCTTTATTTACTTTCGTGCATCCTCTCTCTGGAGAAAAAAAGCAAGTCGCATTAGCAGAGTGCATCATCCAACAGCCGCCGTCAACAACAGGGAGGACGAATTCACTCCTGGCTATGGGCTTCTTCCTTCTTGATTGGTTCTTTCGCCACCTCGGCTATTCTTGGAGGTGAACAGATGTTGTCGAACTGACCCTGCTCGCTACCACGGCTATTCCGAAGTTTTCTCTTCGTAACAATATTTATTTATATAAATACGGCGTCTGATGTGGCGTTCCAAGATAATCAGGCTTTTGGACACTTTTATTTTTCCGTTCATCATTACTCTTCATAATTCACTCTTTCATACCTCATCCAAAAAGGTTAGAAATAGTCAATATTTCACCTTGAAATAAATTTTGATTTTTCATTGAAAAGAAACTCATGCGGTGTAACTTCAAGTGTTGTTTTATGCGACTACTTAGTCGCATTTGTTGGGATATTAATGAAGAACACGCAAAAGATTCTGAGAGTCAGATTCGTTTCCTCAATGTGGCTTGATATGGTTCATGTACACGCACTGAAGCCCTAACATCAGTCTATATGGTGGAATGGACTACTGTGGACTCCCTACACGCCTGGTGCGCGACTTTCTAATGATGATTTTCTCAATTCGTCGTCCTTTTCTTGTGTGTCCAGAACCAGTTTCTGCCAGCGTAGGTACCATATTGTTTCCACGGCTCCTAACACAATACTTTGGTGGATTCAAGGCTTTCGAGAATTTCTTACCCTTCTACAGGAGCAAAAATGAGCTCATTGGCAGAAATGTTTGAAATCTCGGCTAAATAAAAACCTCACAAGAAACTATTCGCTTCACAATTCTGTACTTCTAATAATAATATATAATATTACCTCTGTCTCCTTAAAAAAAAAACACGACCGACGACATCAAAATATGAAACTTCCTTTAGTTTAGTCCATGAGTGTAAATATATCATCAACAGCTCAGCGCCCTTTATCACTGAAATTATAAGTATTTTAACTCTACTTTTCGTTTTAAAACATATAATCAAACACAATCTCTACAACTCTTATACTGCAATGAATAAAAATTGAAAGAGGGAGGTCATAGCTCGTTACTCATGAACCCTTGCAGCAGTTTCACCGATTTTAATCTCCAGATTACTTTTTTATTAGACTGAATTTCTTATATACTCTGCATTTGCTATTGCGTACCGTAAAACAAAAATTATTTGATACATTCTGTCTACCAGTTAAACAAATACGGTAGTACTAATCATTTTTTATAAATAAACATATCAAATATAATATAATAAACATAAATAATATATATACTCATCGACAAAACTTAAGGAAGTTGTACCTTTTAGCATATATATCGGGATTCAGCCAATAACTCTGAAAGCTATTTGATACATAGTGACATTTATTGAAGATACACGAGATAACCAAGTGTGAACAAAATTATCTCTGCCTCTTAAAAAAAAAAAAAAAAAAACTGACGACCGGAGCTATCAAAGACTTTCCACTTATTAAAGTTTTGTCCATGAGTGTAATTATAATATGTTAACATTAATTAAACATTTTATTATAAAATTTTGGCAGCATTCTTTTGAATAATAAATTTAGTAGAAAAACGATTTTAAAAAGTTAAAATATACCCTAAAAAATAGTTGATTTAAAATTGAAAATGAACTTCCTAAAAGACAATTTAGAGATATATCTCTCATGACAGTAAAAATACAAAATATTCCATCCACCGAAGAAATATTTCGAAAATACCAGAAATATCGTCTTCATTAAAATTCATCTCAAAGAAATATGATCTTCTGTTTCCGTTCGGTGCACCATTTATGGGACAATTTTTACTGGAAAAAATATTTCCCTAGTGTAAAAGCCTATTTATTTATCTGTGAGAGACTGGAATTTTATTTAGTGTCTTTGATTTATTTTTTGGTTAAGTTCTCGTTATGAAATGAGCTATACCAGCTTTATGAAATTTAATTAATGCAGACATATTTATAATACTATATATATTTGTGATTAAATTATTTTAAAACAATATATTTAAAAAAGGCGTTTATATACATATAAATAACTTTTTAAAAAATAATTCACAATATCTATACTTTTAAAATACTTTTATATTGTGTAATCATCATTATGCCTATTGATTCTTCTGCTTTATTAATTTAAAATGTAAGTTTGCTTCGCATTTTTCTATTGAAAAAATATCTATATATTTATTTACTAGTTGCAAAAACAAGACACGCTATATCCGATCTGGATAATTGCGCGTGAAGCTATTTACAAATTTATATATATGCGATATCTTATCTATATATATAAAATTGAATGTCTGTCTGTCTGTCTGTTTGTCTGTTTGTCTGTGGTCTGTGTGTACTCTATAGATTCAAAAACCGTACATCCAATCGCCGTGAAATTTTGGGATATTATTAGGCATATCCCCGGAAAGGTTTACGAAAAATAATATCTTGAATATCTTTAATATCCTTAGAGTTATTTGCAGATTTGTAGCTTTAACTCGCAAGCAACGCCACCATTGAGACGGAGATAGGCTTAAGTTTGCTGCTCCTGATGACCTTGGGTCTGCCCCACCCCGTGAGAGAATGGATTCGCCCGGCCGCTGGCCGACAGTCCAAGTACCCACCGGCCAATCAGGGCAGAGTTGGTGACACAGCTATGCCAAGTAGACAAGAAAAAAAGCCTCGCGGGAGCTTGCCCAAGATGACCTCCGGGAACTTCGTCCATCTTCCATAAACGACCATGAATTTATTCAACCTTATCGAGTATTTTTCAAGGGACCGGGAAAAAATGTTCACTAGATAAAACGATGATTTTGTAATGTAGAAAATTAGGAAAGACAAAATTCAGAATGACACGGCACACAGGGACCGGGAAAAAATGATCACTTTATCAGTTTCAAATTATCAAAATATATATATTTCTTTTTATAAGTTTATAGAGAATTGTTTTAACAAATGTTCGTTAGACAGACCTTTACTCGGGTACCGATTAATATTGATTTTATTCAACTTATCGAGTATTTTTCAAGGGACCGGGAAAAAATGTTCACTTTATCGAGAGATTCGTTAGACAAACCTTTACTCGGGTAAAACACGGGCGAAGCCGGGTACATCCGCTAGTATATATATAAAAATCAATGTTTGTTTGTTTTTATATGTCCGGTATACAAATTCGCAGTAGTTAACTAATTCAAACCAAAATTTCCATACATAGGTAAAAAAATACGGGGAAGACGATAGGCTATTTTAAAAAATATATAAATCAATTATTAAAACTATATATTCAAATTATTCTACTTAGCTCACGAACAGCGCCCTCTATCAAAGATTAGATTAAATTATGCTGATGCAAACAAATAGATAATGCTAATAACAAACAATTATATAAAAAAAATATTATCTAAATATACGTATATCACTCGGGTATATATGCACAGGGTCAATCCCGGGGCGAAGCCCGGGTCACCCGTCTAGTTATATATATATATATAATCGAAAATATATTTTAAATTTAAGCACATGGTT
>CP092879.1:71524228-71607983 GCA_030710605.1 Cordylochernes scorpioides | reverse complement strand
AGATATCTACAGTCCATCCAGTGACAGCGGGTTCCAGCAGATATCTACTGTCCATATAGTGACCGCAGGTTCCACCAGATTTCTACAGTCCATCTAGTGACAGCAGGTTCCACCAGATCTCTACAGTCCATCTCGTGACAGCAGGTCCCACCAGATATTACAGTATATCTAGTGACAGCAGGTTCCACCAGATCTCTACAGTGCATCTAGTGACAGCAGGTTCCACCAGATCTCTACAGTCCATCTAGTGACAGCAGGTTCCACCAGATCTCTACAGTCCATCTAGTGACAGCAGGTTCTACCAGATCTCTACAATCCATCTAGTGACAGCAGGTTCCACCAGATCTCTACAGTCCATCTAGTGACAGCAGGTTCCACCAGATCTCTACAGTCCATCTCGTTCAGCAGGTTCCACCAGATATCTACAGTCCATCACGTGACAGCAGGTTCCACCAGATCTCTACAGTCCATCTAGTGACAGCAGGTTCCACCAGATCTCTACAGTCCATCTAGTGACAGCAGGTTCCACCAAATCTCTACAGTCCATCTAGTGACAGCAGGTTCCACCAGATCTCTACAGCCCATCTAGTGACAGCAGGTTCCACCAGATCTCTACAGTCCATCTCGTGACAGCAGGTTCCACCAGATATCTACAGTCCATCTCGTGACAGCAGGTTCCACCAGATATCTACAGTCCATCTAGTGACAGCAGGTTCCACCAGATCTCTACAGTCCCATATAGTGACAGCAGGTTCCACCAGATATCTACAGTCCATCTAGTGACAGCAGGTTCCACCAGATCTCTACAGTCCATCTAGTGACAGCAGGTTCCACCAGATATCTACAGTACATCTCGTGACAGCAGGTTCACCAGATATCTACAGTCCATCTCGTGACAGCAGGTTCCACCAGATCTCTACAGTCCATCTAATGACAGCAGGTTCCACCAGATATTTACAGTCTATCCAGAGACAGCACGTTCCACCAGATATCTACAGTCCATCCAGTGACAGCAGGTTCCACCAGATATCTACAGTCCATATAGTGACAGCAGGTTCCACCAGATCTCTACAGTCCATCTAGTGACAGCAGGTTCCACCAGATCTCTACAGTCCATCTCGTGACAGCAGGTCCCACCAGATATTTACAGTATATCTAGTGACAGCAGGTTCCACCAGATCTCTACAGTCCATCTAGTGACAGCAGGTTCCATCAGATCTCTACAGTCCATCTAGGGACAGCAGGTTCCACCAGATCTCTACAATCCATCTAGTGACAGCAGGTTCAACCAGATCTCTACAGTCCATCTCGTGACAGCAGGTTCCACCAAATCTCTACAGTCCATCTCGTGACAGCAGGTTCCACCAGATCTCTACAGTCCATCTAGTGACAGCAGGTTCCATCAGATCTCTACAGTTCATCTAGTAACAGCAGGTTCCACCAGATCTCTACAGTCCATCTAGTGACAGCAGGTTCCACCAGATCTCTACAGTCCATCTAGTGACAGCAGGTTCCACCATATCTCTACAGTCCATCTCGTGACAGCAGGTTCCACCAGATATCTACAGTCCATCTCGTGAAAGCAGGTTCCACCAGATATCTACAGTCCATCTAGTGACAGCAGGTTCCACCAGATCTCTACAGTCCATATAGTGACAGCAGGTTCCACCAGATATCTACAGTCCATCTTGTGACAGCAGGTTCCACCAGATATCTACAGCCCATTTAGTGACAGCAGGTTCCACCAGATCTCTACAGTATATCTAGTGACAGCAGGTTCCACCAGATATTTACAGTATATCTAGTGACAGCAGGTTCCACCAGATCTCTACAGTCCATCTAGTGAAGCAGGTTCCACCAGATCTCTACAGTCCATCTAGTGACAGCAGGTTCCACCAGATATCTACAGTACATCTCGTGACAGCAAGGTTCCACCAGATATCTACAGTCCATCTCGTGACAGCAGGTTCCACCAGATATCTACAGTCCATCTAGTGACAGCAGGTTCCACCAGATCTCTACAGTCCATCTCGTGACAGCAGGTTCCACCAGATATCTACAGTCCATATAGTGACAGCAGGTTCCACCAGATCTCTACAGTCCATCTAGTGACAGCAGGTTCCACCAGATCTCTAAAGTCCATCTCGTGACAGCAGGTTCAACCAGATCTCTACAATCCATCTAGTGACAGCAGGTTCCACCAGATCTTTACAGTACATCTCGTGACAGCAGGTTCCACCATATCTCTACAGTCCATCTAGTGACAGCAAGTTCCACCAGATCTCTACAGTCCATCTCGTGACAGCAGGTTCCACCATATCTCTACAGTCTATCTAGTTACAGCAGGTTCCACCAGATCTCTACAGTCCATCTCGTGACAGCAGGTTCCACCAGATCTCTACAGTCCATCTAGTGACAGCAGGTTCCACCAGATCTCTACAGTCCATCTAGTGACAGCAGGTTCCACCAGATCTCTACAGTCCATATAGTGACAGCAGGTTCCACCATATCTCTACAGTCCATTTCGTGACAGCAGGTTCCACCATATCTCTACAGTCCATCTCGTGACAGCAGGTTCCACCAGATCTCTACAGTCCATATAGTAACAGCAGGTTCCACCAGATCTCTACAGTCCATCTAGTGACAGCAGGTTCCACCAGATATCTACAGTCCATCTCGTGACAGCAGGTTCCACCATATCTCTACAGTCCATCTAGTGACATCAGGTTCCACCAGATCTCTACAGTCCATCTAGTGACAGCAGGTTCCACCAGATCTCTACAGTCTTTCTAGTGACAGCAGGTTCCACCAGATCTCTACAGTCCATCTAGTGACAGCAGGTTCCACCAGATCTCTACAATCCATCTAGTGACAGCAGGTTCAACCAGATCTCTACAGTCCATCTAGTGACAGCAGGTTCCACCAGATCTCTACAGTCCATCTCGTGACAGCAGGTTCCACCAGATCTCTACAGTCCATCTAGTGACAGCAGGTTCCACCAGATCTCTACAGTCCATCTAGTGACAGCAGGTTCCACCAGATCTCTACAATCCATCTAGTGACAGCAGGTTCCACCAGATCTCTACAGTCCATCTAGTGACAGCAGGTTCCACCAGATCTCTACAGTCCATCTCGTGACAGCAGGTTCCACCAGATCTCTACAGTCCATCTAGTGACAGCAGGTTCCACCAGATCTCTACAGTTCATCTAGTAACAGCAGGTTCCACCAGATCTCTACAGTCCATCTCGTGACAGCAGGTTCCACCAGATCTCTACAGTTCATCTAGTAACAGCAGGTTCCACCAGATCTCTACAGTCCATCTAGTGACAGCAGGTTCCACCAGATCTCTACAGTTCATCTAGTAACAGCAGGTTCCACCAGATCTCTACAGTCCATCTAGTAACAGCAAGTTCCACCAGATCTCTACAGTTCATCTAGTTAAGCAGGTTCCACCAGATCTCTACAGTCCATCTAGTGACAGCAGGTTCCACCAGATCTCTACAGTCCATCTCGTGACAGCAGGTTCCACCAGATATCTACAGTCCATCTCGTGACAGCAGGTTCCACCAGATATCTACAGTCCATCTAGTGACAGCAGGTTCCACCAGATCTCTACAGTCCATATAGTGACAGCAGGTTCCACCAGATATCTACAGTCCATCTCGTGACAGCAGGTTCCACCAGATATCTACAGTCCATCTAGTGACAGCAGGTTCCACCAGATCTCTACAGTCCATATAGTGACAGCAGGTTCCACCAGATATCTACAGTCCATCTTGTGACAGCAGGTTCCAACAGATATCTACAGCCCATTTAGTGACAGCAGGTTCCACCAGATCTCTACAGTATATCTTATGACAGCAGGTTCCACCAGATATTTACAGTATATCTAGTGACAGCAGGTTCCACCAGATCTCTACAGTCCATCTAGTGACAGCAGGTTCCACCAGATCTCTACAGTCCATCTAGTGACAGCAGGTTCCACCAGATATCTACAGTACATCTCGTGACAGCAAGGTTCCACCAGATATCTACAGTCCATCTCGTGACAGCAGGTTCCACCAGATATCTACAGTCCATCTAGTGACAGCAGGTTCCACCAGATCTCTACAGTCCATCTCGTGACAGCAGGTTCCACCAGATATCTACAGTCCATATAGTGACAGCAGGTTCCACCAGATCTCTACAGTCCATCTAGTGACAGCAGGTTCCACCAGATCTCTACAGTCCATCTAGTGACAGCAGGTTCTACCAGATCTCTACAGTCCATCTAGTAACAGCAGGTTCCACCAGATCTCTACAGTCCATCTAGTGACAGCAGGTTCCACCAGATCTCTAAAGTCCATCTCGTGACAGCAGGTTCAACCAGATCTCTACAATCCATCTAGTGACAGCAGGTTTTACCAGATCTTTACAGTACATCTCGTGACAGCAGGTTCCACCATATCTCTACAGTCCATCTAGTGACAGCAAGTTCCACCAGATCTCTACAGTCCATCTCGTGATAGCAGGTTCCACCATATCTCTACAGTCTATCTAGTGACAGCAGGTTCCACCAGATCTCTACAGTCCATCTCGTGACAGCAGGTTCCACCAGATCTCTACAGTCCATCTCGTGACAGCAGGTTCCACCATATCTCTACAGTCCATCTCGTGACAGCAGGTTCCATCAGATCTCTACAGTCCATATAGTAACAGCAGTTTCCACCAGATCTCTACAGTCCATCTAGTGACAGCAGGTTCCACCAGATATCTACAGTCCATCTCGTGACAGCAGGTTCCACCATATCTCTACAGTCCATCTCGTGACAGCAGGTTCCACCATATCTCTACAGTCCATCTAGTGACATCAGGTTCCACCAGATCTCTACAGTCCATCTAGTGACAGCAGGTTCCACCAGATCTCTACAGTCTTTCTAGTGACAGCAGGTTCCACCAGATCTCTACAGTCCATCTAGTGACAGCAGGTTCCACCATATCTCTACAGTCTATCTAGTGACAGCAGGTTCCACCAGATCTCTACAGTCCATCTCGTGACAGCAGGTTCCACTAGATCTCTACAGTCCATCTCGTGACAGCAGGTTCCACCAGATCTCTACAGTCCATCTCGTGACAGCAGGTTCCACCTGATCTCTACAGTCCATCTAGTGACAGCAGGTTCCACCATATCTCTACTGTCTATCTAGTGACAGCAGGTTCCACCAGATATCTACAGTACATCCAGTGACAGCAGGTTCCACCAGATATCTACTGTCCATATAGTGACCACAGGTTCCACCAGATCTCTACAGTCCATCTAGTGACAGCAGGTTCCACCAGATATCTACAGTACATCCAGTGACAGCAGGTTCCACCAGATATCTACTGTCCATATAGTGACCACAGGTTCCACCAGATCTCTACAGTCCATCTAGTGACAGCAGGTTCCACCAGATCTCTACAGTACTTCTATAACTTCTATTTGCACAATAAGAAAATGATTTTTCCAAAAACCGACACAGTAATAAACCTCACCAACTTCCATCACTTTAAGATGAAATGTCTATAATATAAAGGTACCGGAGTCCGTATGATACAATTTTTACTTGAGATAGAAATTGTTTAAGATAAAAATAGTGGATTTATTAGAAGGTCACACAAACAAAAAAAAAAAAAAACACACAAGAAAAAAAAAACTTTATTTTAATCAAACATTTATTAAAAGTGGTTCAAGATACAAATATTTGAGCATTTAAGAAAACAATTAACAAGGTGTATTATAGTCAATAATTACAAGCAAAATATTTAAATTGAGAGATATATCATTTTTGCAACTATTATTTTTCCTCTGTTGATTATAAATAAGGAAAAATGGAGATATCAATCATTAGATATAATAATAATAATAGTACTACAAACATACTATATAAAAGTGAATAAATGAAAAAAGGTAAAAATACTATTTGTATATTAAAATATAAAAAAAAACTAACCACATCACATAGTAAAAAGAGACAAACAAATCCACAAAAAAAGTATTTTTAAAATTATAATCCCTTGTACACAAGGTATACAAGCCATGATAATCATGGTGGGTAGTAAGAAAAAAAAAAAGCTCAAAGCAGGATTCAATCTAAAGTCCTGATTAATGAAACATGCAAATGTATACCAACATGCACCACCAGCCTCAATAATATCTCTGTAATTGCATATTTACCATATTCAGACAAGAATGATGAAATACTTATATGAATTTGGTCATGTTACCTTATGATTCTTATCTATAATCCAAATTATACATTATATATATACTCATGGACACAACACAAAACTTATAGAAATGGAAAGTCTTTGATATCTTTTTTGAAGGATACAGAAGCAATTTAGTTCACACTTGGTTATCTTGTGTGTCTTCAATTAAGGTCACTGTAATATCTTTCAGAGTTATTGTCTGAATCCCAATATAAAAGGTACAAGGTTTTGACAAGGTTTTGTCCATGAGTGTATATACTACAATATACTAAAAAAAACTACAGTAAAACCTTGCTATAGTGAATCTAAATTGGAGACTAAACTTTTAGTTCACTATATCCACATGGTTCACTGTATAGTATCATTAATAAATGGACCATAGGATAAGGAACCATAGAGATAGTTTCCATCATTCTTGGTACCAAATAGAAAACCCCAAAAAACAGACCCTACAACTAAACAGAAGGACGTCAACACAGTTGACCAGATGGAAATCTGGTTACCTGCGCCCTCTAGTCTATAAAGAGGGATCCAAAAGCTTCCCCATGTGCAATAGGTGCAAAACGGAAGAGGCCACTCCCCAACATATACTAAATTGTATTGGAAAGGACAAGAGATCCCTGTACAGAGACCCAAGAAGAGTTCTTGAGCTTCTATATGAGCACGACCTCCAAGATCTTGTCTAATTTAGACTAAAAGGATAAGTATAAAAAAAACTAATAATGGAAATTAGGTTCGTTTATAAGGGAAGACTCTATTTCCTCAGCTCATTTTTATCAAAGTTATACTGAACATAGATAGATATATTTAATAAAAAAGATATATATTGGATCAAAATATAATTTATTTTTACCAAAGTTTTGATCCAATATACGCCTTTTTAATTAAAGATTTATTTATGGATTGCTCTATTTTCAAAAAGATATAGGTATATGTATTAAATCTCATCTGCCTGGTGCAAATTCAATGACTTGTCTTTTATGCTTCCTGATAAACCAAGTGAATGGTATTTATGGCACAAAAGGAATGAGAAAGCCAAACTATATGAGAAATGATACAAGGAAAATACTGTAGAGAACAGGTTGGAAATTTTAAAGGAAAGACATCTCTTCATCCTGCAACTAAAAGATGCTGATGGTGTGCTGTCAGAATAAATACAGTAAATGTATGTAAATATTCATTATTATAAAAACTACATAACTGTTACTAGAAATGATCAATGCTTGTAGATAACATTCTATTAGAATTATAAGATTGAATTGCGCATTTAAGACGCCAATATTTTTTAATTCTAAGTTTCATTTTATTAAATTGATTGACTGGAAATTTCTGGTCCCTCTTATTGATTCATATCTATTTATTTAAAAGAAACTATAAATCCACATCATATAGTTGTGTTCATAGTTTGGCCAACATTCCTCTGATCTCAGACTTTATCGAATCCAGAATCATGATATCAGATCTGAGAAACTTATCCACAGACAATCAACAAATTTATGACCCATTTATTCCAGGAATTATAGATATCTTTCTCAAATCAAGAATGAATGTTCTGAAAAACGAAGCAAATAATACTTTCTTAAGCTTTTTCCCCCCAAGAAATCCCTAAATACTTTCGTCCACATTTTTATAACACACAATTTGTTACAAACCACGGAAATTTCAAAAGTTTTTTGAATAGAATAAAGGCAGTGGAGGATTCAAGTTGCTTTTGGGGTATTGAGAAACAAACCTCAAGACATCTACTGATCGATTGCCCAGCATTTCAAGATTATAGAATGAAGAATGAACTAGTTGTTTGTGAACTTGAGGATTTGATTTCCGATAAAAAATCATATTTAAAGTTCAATTCATTTTGTAAATACATTCTAAACTTTCTACAAAATCTGGATCTCTAATGTTTTCATGCGTAGAATAATGTAAATAACTTATGTAAATAAACTTTTCTCCTTGTTTGGCGCAAGTATCCCTTGCGGGATATAGCGCTTTGGAAATAAAATAATTGATAATTGATACACAAACCTTTTTAAATCAAATTAGATATATCCTGACCACTAGCATGAGTTAAAATCTCTCACATATTTGTTCTAGACTAAACAATTATACACAACACATAAATCTCTATTGGGGGTAAAAATGTGGTTATATGTAAATATGTAAATAAGTTTCATTAACTTTATAAGAAATAACAACACAGAAGGAATTGCCAAGTTATAAAAGGTTAAAAATGATAATTCAATATTATTTATAAAGCAATATCAATGGTTAAAACCATAAATAAAGTAATAAGTCTAGTGGAACAGAAATCAACTAAAAGTTAATTTAACATGTTGAATGATTTGAAAATAGAGCAATCCATACTTAATTCATTAGATAATAAAAGGCATATATTGGATTTAATAAAAAGATTTATTTTGCTAATATTTCGGCTGGCTGAACGCCAACCTTTATCGAGGCATTACAAGTAAACAGGTGTATACAAAAATGTAATGCTTCGATAAAGGTTGGCGTTCAGCCAGCCGAAATATTGGCAAAATAAATCTTTTATTAAATCCAATATATGCCTTTTATTATCTAATGTTAAATGATATTTGGCCAACCCATTTTCTTGATAAATCAAGAAACGCCAACCACGAATGCATTTTGAGCTGTTGGCCCTCGTCAGCGTGATTGCAGGTTATATCTCTATGACCAAAAATCTTTTGGTCCAAGAAGCTTCCCGAGAAATAAAAAAAAAATTTAGTTACAAGTTTGATATGTTTTTCTATATTAACATTGAGTTGTGTAAAAAAATTGGTAAATATTTGATATTACTTGATTATAAGATGTATTTGAGCTATCTTTTCTATATACAGTTAAACCTGTCTATAGCGCCCCCTCTTGGGACTCACAAAAATAGAATGCTATAGAGATGGGGTGCTATAGACAGGTCACTTTTAATGTAAATTGCATCGTACTATGTATTTAAAATCAGGCGTTATAGAGAGGGAGGCACTATTTAGAGGGGGTACTATAGACAGGTCACTTTTAATGTAAATTGCATCGTATTATGTATTTAAAATCGGGCGCTATAGTGAGGGAGGCGCTATTTAGAGGGGGTGCTATAGACAGGTTTAACTGTACACATATAATTTTCTAACTAAATTATTTGAATGTGAACAAGTAATAATGGTAATGATGTGGTTTATAATAGTTAATATAGTTAAATCTCACATATTGTGTGCAATAATAAACAATTATACACAACACATAAATCTCTATTGGGGGTAAAAATGTGGGTATATGTAAATAGGTTTCATAACTTTAAAAAAGATCCAATGTGGAATTCGAACCGGGCCATTGCAACCGATAATCGATGATTTATACCACAGCTCCACCAATTATCAGTTGCAACGGCCCGAGTTTGAATCCCACATTGGATCTTTTTTATAATTTCATTAACTTTATGAGAAATAACAATATAGAAGGAATTGTCAAGTTTTATAAAAGGTTAAAATGACAATATTATTTATAAAGCAAAATCAATGGTTAAAAACATAAAGTAATAAGACCAAATTCCAAATAAATAGTGTGTTTTTTTACATTAAACACTATTTATTTGGATTAGGTCTTATTACCTTATTTTTATAATCTATAATCCAAATTGTGTCTTATCATTGTTTCTTTTAACATATATAATCAAATTTTATCTCTACAGACTTTACTGAAATGATAAAAGCTATTAAATGAGAGGGATTGGCTTATCAGTAGTGAACACTCTCATTCAATAACTCATATCATTGCAGTAAGGTCTGTAGAGATAATATTTGATGATATATGTTAAAAGAAACATTGCCATATATATTGTTATAAATTTAAAACAATATATACAATAAAACAATATATACAAATAATAAACAAGATGGCTTCCAAGGATGAGTATCTTGCTTTATTTATATTCATCTAAAGTTTTATGGTATCAAAAACCCTTTTACAGGAGTATCATATACTTCTGTAGAAGGATTTATGAAACTCAAAAGCTTGAGAAGAATATACAATAAAACAAGAAACTTATCCTTGGAAGCTTTTTTGTTTATTATTTTCTATATTGTAGAGGATTTTACTTTTCTGAAACAATATCTATAGCCAAAATCTATATTTAAAAAATATATTTAGGCCTCAGCCACAAATAAATTTCTTTAATTTCTCCTTCATGGAAATATTGAAAGAAAAGAAATAAATAAATTTGATGTTGTGATTTGTGGAAAAAAAAAATTTATACAACATTCTCCAAACAGCATTAAAAATAATAATAATAAATAGGTCCATAATTTGGATTATACATTAGAAAAATAAGGTACAGTAGAACCTCCATGAGAAGCCACCCGTGTTAGAGGACACCTCTCTATAAAGGACAGTTATCATTTGCAAAATTTCTTATTTTTACTGAAACAAGGTAAATACACCAAATCCAAATAAATAATTAGTGTCTTAATACCTTGTGTTTATAAGCTATAATACAAATTGTGCCTTAGTACCATTTTTACTAATTAGCAACTTTCCTGTAAGAGGACACTTCTCCCTAAAGGACACTTTGGGTCTGAAATTAGGTGTTGTCCTTTACAGGGAGGTTCTACTATAACAAGACCAAATCCAAATGGGAGTAAATATGTAGTGCGTGATGTTTCAGTAACAGTAATTTTGTCTGATAATGGTAACAATGCTATTACTGTAATCTCACATACTATTTATTGATTTGGTTTTTTTATTACCTTGAGCATAAAAATAATTCACTCAATATAAAAATAACCAGAACAAACATATTTATAACATATGGGATCAATAATTATTAATTTATTTTCACAATCAGCATACAAATTTGAGCAATCTTTTTGAAAGTGATAGAAAAACTTTAAAGAATCTCACGTAAAAACAAATGAGTATATTGAAAAAAATGCATCCAACATTTTCCAATAGAAAGAGTCATTATTGCTTATTTTTTATTTACAAAATAAACTAATAAAATTGACTAATTAGTGAGCTTTAATGAGAATTTTAAACTATATTTTATAGTAAAAGGGTAAACATTTGTAAGTGTATAATATATAAAAGTGAAAGTTCACCATTGTATCCAACTATCAATCACCACTTTAGATCAAGAATATCAAATGTAAAAAATAGTACAAATGTAATATTTTACTGGGATAAGGTGCATAAATTAAGAAAAAGGCATCTCCTTATCGTGCAACTGAAAGTTGCTGATGGCTTGCGCCATCTATCGGAATAAATATCAACTATTCTCGTTGATTTTTAATTATTCCAGAATATTGGACAAATACCCATTCTCATTATCATTATATATAGATTATTCATATATATCATATTAGCTTTTTCTTGATTAATCAAGAATGAGTATTTGGCCAATTCTGGAATAATTAAAAATCAACGAGAATAGTTGATATTTATTCCGATAGATGGTGCAAGCCATCAGCAACTTTCAGTTGCACGATAAGTAGATGCCTTTTTCTTAAAGAATATCAAAGTTTGAAAGATCAAAAACTTGGGATGCCTCAACATTGGTGCTATTGATGAAATGTTAATACATGAAATGGATTAAACCAATTATACATATCACAATTAAATTTGAATAAGTTTTAGCTACTTTTCATAAAATATACAGTAGAACTTCCATGAGGGAGCACTTTTGCTAGATGGCACCTCTCTATAAAGGGATGTTTTCTTCTTCAGCAAAGAAACCCATCTCCAGAAACCATTTGTTTGATTAATATCCAGGAGATTTAAATCTATTGAAAAGTTTGAAAGATCAAAAACTTGGAATTCCTCAACATTGAGTCAGGTGCTATTGATGAAAATTCTACTGTTATTACATGAAAGTGATTAGGCCAATTATACATATCACAATTAAATTTGAATAGGTTTTAGTTACTTTTCATAAAATATACAGTAGAACCTCCATGAGGGGCCACTTTCACTAGAGGGCACCTCTCTATAAAGGACAGTTTTCATTGACAAAATTACCAATTTTTACTATTTTAAAACTCTTCATGAAGAAGACACCTCACTCTAAAAGATACTTTGGCTCTGCAATTAGGTGTTGTCCTTTACAGAGAGGTAGTTATACTGTATAAGAAATACATCTCACATAATTAAGCCTACAAAGAATTCTTAAGATCAACTGGACAGATAAATGGTGACACAAACAAAGAAGTTTGAAGAAGACAAGGTAATAAGACCAAATCCAAATAAATAAATAGTGTGTGACGTTTCGGTAACAACACTGTTACCGAATACAATATTTATTTATTTGGATTTGGTTTTATTACCTTGTGTTTATAATCTATAATCCAAATTGTGCCTTATCAAGTTTGAAGAAGATTTGACAGTCTTCTAAATAAAGAAATCAAAAAAGGAAATATGGAAGTTTTTTTGCAGGACATGTACTCTGAGACCATTGGAAGATTGTCTATTGACCCTACTGGATATATTGAAGAAAAAAAGAGAAGAAATTGTTAGACCGAGGAAGAATTGGTTTGATAATCAAATATAATTTCTTTACATGGTGATGAAAACACAAGGTAATAAGATCAAATCCAAATAAATAAATAGTGTGTGACGTTTCGGTAACAGCATTGTTACCATCTTCAGACAAAAGTACTGAATCGTCTGTGAAAATATCTTTCATTCAGTACTTTTGTCTGAAGATGGTAACAACGCTGTTACCGAAACGTCACACACTATTTATTTATTTGGATTTGGTCTTATTACCTTGCGTTTATAATCTATAATCCAAATTGTTAGGATTGATTTTGGCCCCTTCACTATGGATTTGAGGTTATTTAAAATTGACTATTTAATTATATCAATAAAACATCTGGGCTAAGTTTCTTGTAGAACTTTATTTCTCTAGCTTTCAAATTAATATGTCCTTTAACAGGAGCAACTAGAGGAATAACTATATAATTAGTTAGAATTTATAAATTCATTTGACAATTTATCGATAAAATTTGTAACAAATGATTTACTGGCAATGTGTTTCTTTTCAATAATATCATCAAATCTCAAAAATAAAACTACAACCTTTCGCAATGAGTTAATAAAAGAAACTCATTGCGAAAGGTTGTAGTTTTATTTTTGAAATTTGTAACGCAATTTTTCGTTTATCATCAAATCTGTAGAGATAATACAAGGTAATAAGACCAAATCCAAATAAATAAATAGTGTGTGACATTTCGGTAACAGCGTTGTTACCATCTTCAGACAAAAGTACAGAATAAGAAATTTTACCACAGCATGTTTTAAATAGCTACTGTTATCAAGTCAGACAAAAGTACTATTTAAAACATGCTGTGGTAAAATTTCTCATTCAGTACTTTTGTCTGACTTGATAACAGTAGCTATTTAAAACATGCTGTGGTAAAATTTCTCATTCAGTACTTTTGTCTGAAGATGGTAACAACGCTGTTACCGAAATGTCACACACTATTTATTTATTTGGATTTGGTCTTATTACCTTGTTTTATAATCTATAATACAAATTGTGCCTTATCAATTGTAGAGATAATATTAGATGATATTATTGAAAAGAAACACATTGCCTGTAAAATTTATTTGTTATAAAAAATTAGTTAGAAGTTATACACTTAGTTTCTCCTGTTGAAGGGTAGGTTCGCCTGAAAGCTCGAGAGATAAAATTAGACAAGAAACTTAGCCCTGGATTCTTTATGGATTTTATTGACTAAGTCAGAGGAAGAACACATGTATTTCAAAATTGACTATATTAGGAAAAATATATGTTAGGAAGCATTTCAAGAGTTAATATTTGATCATCTTGTACATCTTAACACAAGGTAATAAGACTAAATCCTGAGGAGAACATCAGATCCTGAACTCTTTAAAATAGAATCTCAAGTGATGGCATCAACATTGATATTCACTTTGAAATTCATTTTCTTCAGCTCATAGGAAGAATAACTAAAATAGAATCTTCAAGTGATGGCTTAGCATCAACATTGATATTCACTTTGGAAATCATTTTCTTCTATATAGGATTTGGTCTTATTACCTTATTTTATAATCTATAATCCAAATTGTGCCTTATCATTATTATATCTTGTTATACTTTTATTTGAAAAATTTATAAGGGGATAAAAAAAAAAGATCTTTACAAAAAAAAAATTGACAAATAAGACTATAACTTTAAAAATAAGACTATATTCAATTCAAAGCTGTGAATCACAATTTGACTATCTATAAAATTAATGTTGAATAACAACTTTTGTTTAGCAAAATTGAAAAAAAAAAAAAAAAGCAACTTATAATTGGGAAAACACTATTAAAATTGAGTAAAAAAAACTAACCTTGGTTTCTATTCTAAAAAATATAATAATAATAATTCAGTAAATTGATTCAAAAGTATTACAAGGTTCATCATAAAGATAGGATATCAAAAGAGAGTGTGAAACAAATTGATATTCAAGGTCTGATGTTATGGTACAGATTGTTGCTTGTATCTGGCGGCTAAGGCATATTGAAGGAGCTTCTCAGGATCAGTTTCATTGGTCCATATCATTTGATACAAGGCCTGTACCATGTCATAGTTGTACCAGTAGGATTCCACCCAGCCCTGCTGAAGCCAACTGCCAACCACCACGGTACATGTACCACACTTCCTTTGGATAATAACATGCTGTGTTATTTTATGGAATAGAAGCTTGATACCCTAATATGATTGAGTGGAGATAAGAAAGAAGAAGAAGACTCATCCTCAACAGACACCATCAACAAGCTTGATACCCTAATATGATTGAGTGGAGATAAGAAGGAAGAAGAAGACTCATCCTCAACAGACACCATCAACAAGCTTGATACCCTAATATGATTGAGTGGAGATAAGAAAGAAGAAGAAGACTCATCCTCAATAGACACCATCAACAAGCTTGATACCCTAATATGATTGAGTGGAGATAAGAAAGAAGAAGAAGACTCATCCTCAACAGACACCATCAACAAGCTTGATGCCCTAATATGATTGTTGAGTGGAGATAAGAAAGAAGATGAGTAATAATATCAAATTAATAAAATTCTTGTGATGTTTTTTTTTTTTCAGTTTATATAATGGACAAAGAAATATTGAAAGAGAGAATGTAAGCATTTGAGACAAGTCTACTTCTATGACTGCAGTACTGGCTAACATACACTAGCATATCTTCCAGTAAAAGAATTAAAACATTGCCTTTTTCTTTATAGTCTCTGCACAGATTTGTGAATATGCCACAATACCAGCAGCCATGGCACATTCTGACAAAAGTTACCTAGGGTTAGGTGTTGGAGATAATCACTATCCAGCTTAAACTGGCAATTTCTTCCATCAGCAAACAGGGAAACTTCCATCAACCATGAACAAATATGCATTATAAGTCACATTATTGTATTTTATTATGAATTGTGTGTTATGTATATAATATTAATATTTTAATTTAGAATTAAAAATCTGAAACCTTTTAACTTGAAACTCTCTTTTCTTTAAATTTCATAAAAAAAAAAAAAAAAAGGTTTCCCTGAAAATAAATCTCTTTAGAATATAATGGCAAGGAATTTTTTTTTTTAATATAAAAAATATTTTTTAAAAATCATATTTAAATCCAAAATAAGCCTTATTTTTAAAATTATAATATAAAAATGCATAATAAAGTTTATAGCCCTGGTTCCTGTAGTGTGAATGCCAAATCGCCTCTGCCAACTACCCAGGAATGATGTTTATACAAATGTGAGTATCCTTCAGTGTAGGCAGCAAAGAGAAAAAAAAATCGAAGACATATAGATGGGATAAGGCACTCAAACTTTAGTAATTATTTATATAGAGTATAAATAAGCCTGTATATTAAAAGGAGAACTTTTGAAAGAAATTTTCAACTATAACCGATAATTTGAAAGCTACACTCACATACAACAATTAAAGAGAAAAAAAAACTTATAGGAATCTATATTTAATTCGAAAACAATATTAGTTTTTAGAAAATCAGAGGGCAAAAAAAAAAAAAAAAAAGTCTTTTGGGCAGAAAAAGATCGAACACACTAGATAGGTGTAAAAAGGCCTAAGGGTATAGACCAATATGACTTGGACAAAATATATTTAAAAAATGTGTGATATTATATAAGTAATAAAATAATATTGGTACTCTTTTTAAAAATATGGGCTATACTTACTTATCATCTGGAGGCAAATCTTGAATTTTTCCAAAGGCAGGTTGGGGTTCAGGGCAACCAGCAAGTTCTGCTTGTTTTTTATCGGTATCTTCTTTAAGGAGAAGCTGATCACAAACGTAGCATTCAAAACCAGAAATAAATTCACCCCATTCTCGTTTGGCTAAATGTTCTTCTAGAAAATCGTTTGCAAATCCATCAGGCTCTTTATAATTGAGATAGGTATTGTAAAGCTCATCATCTTGGTCTATCCTAAGGATGTCCTTGGCTAATTCTTTTGGATTTAGGTAATCGTGAGTTAAAATGGCTGAAGTTGTTGAAGGTAGCCAATCTTCAACTGAAGGCGATCCTCTATAAATTGGGATAGATCCAACATGAAGAGCTCTAAATAATTTTTCTGAAATATAGTCATCACAGATAGCATTTTCAAAGGCCAGGTGAAATTTGTATTGACTGATATAATCCAAAAATTCAGTAGAATTGAAATTTTCAGAGGTGGACAGATGCTTTGGCAAAGTTTTATTCTGAAGACATTCTCCATAAGAATCAATTTGAATGTATTTTGATAATTCGATAATATACCTATCACGATCTGATGCCACGTTGCAATTCGATTGAATATAGAGAACTGGGGCAAAGCCTTTTTTCCTTAGTTCATTTTTTATTTTCAATTCAACTGGTTTTCTTTCAATTAAATAATTAATTGATGGAATATATTGGGTAGTTAGAGGATAATCGGATCTTCGACTGAAAGTGCTTGTATAATTAAATAATCGCAATCCTAAATTATGGGATAATATATAATTATTCATTGGTGATTCTTCGTGTAATAAAGCCCATCTATGATTTTTTTCTCTTGGAATAGGCATATCTTCAACATCCATTTCTGTTCCATAAAATATAAAGGCACTTGTTCTTGGATCATTTTGCAAAGTTCTATTATTTGAAGTAATGCATGTTCCAATTTTGCAATTAATTTCTACTTCACCGGATTCAATGTGAGGAAATAAATTTGGAGTCCACCAAATTATAAGGGGCTTTTCTAATTTTGCCACACTAACTTCTACAGCTTTTCCCTCTTTAGTTACATTTTCGGCAATTATAAATGTAATTATTTGAAAATAAAGTAAAATATATTTATTGAAATTAGAATTAAAAGCTCTTTTAATATTCATTATAAAAAAAGGCTTGAATTAATATTTATGTTAGCAAAAATTTATTTAAAAATTAATTATAGCAGAGATGGCGCTGGTGTGAAAAGTTCTTTAACTCCTTGAGAAAAGTAAAATATAAATAAAAATAGAATATATATTTGTTAATAAATATATATAGTTTAAAAAAATTGAATCAAAATTATAATCGGCCAATTTGCAAAGGCAATAAAATAACACTAAAGATCAAGAACTATTTCATAATAGCGATTGCTTACTTATCTTTTATAAAATTTTATATATTAATTTTTAAAAGTATAAATTTTAAGAGGTAATTAAATTATTTTTATAATTAGGGTTTAATAAAATTTAAAATTATAGTTAAAGTAAGCTTAATTTTATTTCGACACCGCCTTTCAAAAATTAAGGCCGATACTGATTATAAACATGCGCAGTGGGACATTTTACGTGGCATGTCAGAGCCTATGATGTTTGGCAAATTTGGGAAACAGTTCTAATTTGTTTTCCTTATTTCAAAACTTAAATATTGTTATCTATTTATTTAAATATTAAAAACTGATAGCTCCATATTGTTATTAATCGGTAAGGACTCAATTCATACTTCAAAAATCATATTTTTAAATAAATAATTATTATATATCTCACGAATAAAATGTTATGTTTAGACGATTGCAGAAATTGAGAAAAAAATTGAATAAGTGCTTATTTTTGAAATTTTATTCAACGCTCATAATTATTTAAGCCATATTTTTTCATATATTAGGTTATTATTTAGAATATTTATATTAAAATATTGCAATAAGATTGCATATCGGTAATCATTTTATGGGTCAAATTTAATTTAACGTAGCGATTTTGACCTCTATGTTTATTGTGGATTTAGTTCTATTTAATAATATTTTGTTTCTACCAATTATTATAGAGAGACAATCAAAATAATAAGAAAATTAAATAACTTTAGTAATATTTAAAGTAGGTCCATATACACTTTTCAAAATATACATAGTGTGTTTTTAAATTATATATAAACAATTCGTATATATATAAAAAAATGCAAAGCAAATTTTAAAATAATTTTGTGCTCACTTTTGATACTTGTTCATATTTTGTAAACATACCCTTTCAAATGCCACTTCATATACATTCAATTATTAATTTTAATGGATCAAAAACTATTGTATTTTTAATATTTAATAAAAATATGAGGATAACATATTGAAAGATGAATAGAATATCATAAGAGAGTAAAAGGTATATATTTCATACAATGTTTTTAATGAATAATCTCTTTTAAAGTGTTGTATTTTTATTTAAAGAAAGAGATTTTGTAAACAATTTGATGTTATTTTTTAATATATAATTTATTATTGTTGTTATGTATACAATATGTATTGTATATTAACACATATATATTATGTTATAATATATATCTTTGGCCTGGAACTACCTGGTTACCTGATTCACCTCAGCAATCTGTCCTCCCCATGACTAGACTTGTAGACTGCTGTACAGCCCGGGTAGATGGTGACTTACGCTCCAGGAGCCCGGGTTATCTCTATTTTCTCTTCTCATATATATTAGAAATCATTACAAATATTACTATGAAAAATCAAATAATTCATTGTAGTATATTCTCTACAATAAAAGGAGGTACATATTTTCTTATAAATAGGAATTACTCATCTATTATGTAATCCTTAATTAATGTTAATTTTAGTTGAGATATATTTTCAAGACTTTGAGTTAGTTAACTATGTATTTATATTAAGAAAAAGGCATCTCCTTATCGTGTAACTCTTCTTCTTTCTCATCTCCACTCAATCACACTAAGGTAAGCTTGTAAAGCTTGAGATTTTTGATGGTGTCTGCCGGGGAAGAGTAGAGCTCATCAATGGATGAGTCAATATAGTCAATAATATGTCTTGGGGTTGCTGGCTGAGAATTGCACTTAGTACATAGTGGGAAAACCCTGCAACCATTCTGGAAAGTCATTGTCCGTAGATGACCAGACTTATGTCTGGAAATCAAAGACTGTTGTTCTCTTGGGAGGACAGAACCAAATTTGCTAATGGCTTACACCATCTATCAGAATAAATACCAACTATTCTCGTTGATTTTTTAATTATTCCATAATTGGCCAAATACTCATTCTTGATTAATCAAGAAAACTTAACCATGGACGCATTTTGGACTGTTGGCTCTCATCAGCGTGGTGCAAGCTGTATCTCAATGACTCAAAATTGGTTATTCAGGTCATTTGTGCACCTTATCCCAATATCACATTTGTACTATTTTTCACATTATGTAATTATAGTTATTGGATGGCCTCCCATGCTTACTCTCTGTACCTGGCCTGTGGTGCAGTGGACATTGTTGGGAGGTACAGTACAGCCCTCTACACGATCTTATCAAGTCTTGTTCTGGTAGACTTGATGCTGTAACCAGGAGGGAAACTCCCTCTTTAAAAATCCTGAGTTCAACTGACCCGGTTGATGGGCCTCAGCAATGGTCCCACTCCAGCGATACGAAGGAGCTGCATCTGTACTCATGTTAGAGTTGACAGTAAAGGCTTCCATGTTAGGAATGGCCTCAAATTACAGGCAAAGTCAGACTTTCACCAAAGTGTGCCTGGATCATGGTGCCATGATCAATGAAAGCTACACCCCTATACCCCATTCCATGAGTTCATGAACTCATGGAATTTGTGTAATCTTTACACAAGGGGATAAGAAACAACAACATAGTTATTGGAAGATAGAATCCTGTGAAATATAACTTGTATCAACACACCAAGGATAAATTTCTTGTTTTATTTAAAGCCAAGTTGTCGGGTATAACAAACCCTTCTGTTTTCCCTCTATGTACCAAGTACAATTCTAAACCTGCAACCCCAAAACACCTTATTGACTTACCATTGCAAAATTGGAGAGGAGTGGACTTCAGGAATTGGTTTAACCATGGAGATAAGCACCACCATCACTTTATTGACTGTATATTGACTCATCCATTGATGAGCTTTACTCATCCCCAGCTGACACCATCAATAAGCTCTACAGGCTTGATACCCTAATATGATTGTGTGGAGATAAGAAAGAAGAATACACATCCCCAGTAGACACCATCAACAAGCTCTACAAGCTTGATATCCTGATATGATTGAGTGGAGATAAGAAAGAAGAAGACACATCCCCAGCAGACACCATCAATAAGCTCTACAAGCTTGATACCCTAATATGATTAAGTGGAGATTAGAACGAAGAAGACACATCCCCAGTAGACACCATCAATAAGCTCTACAAGCTTGATACCCTGATATGATTGAGTGGAGATAAGAAAGAAGAAGAAGATATCCTTCTAAAGGAGTGTACTCTATCATTGTATACTCCAGTAGAAAGGTTTGTCCTATTTCTTATCTCCACTCAACAATCATATTAGGGTATCAAGCTTGTAGAGTTTGTTGATGGTGTTTTGACAACCATCATGATGGGGTGAAGTAGAATGTATCTGCCTTTGTTATTAAGACTGGAAGCACAAGGTAATAAGACCAAATCCAAATAAATAAATAGTGTGTCAATTTGGTCTTATTACCTTGTGTTTATAATCTATAATCCAAATTGTGCCTTATCATTAAGACTGGAAGCATTACTCAGTAGCAGGCCGACTTAGCTTCAATATGGAATGGCCGCTTCTGACATGAGGAACAGATGCTATAGGTAGCTGCTTCTAACATGGAGTACAGACTCATCCTGTATCCCTGAATCAGGAGTCTTTACAGGGTACTATCAGTGGGGACAGCTGAGCAGCAGTTTTTTAGCTAGCTCGTTATGCTCCCCCTCCTTCTTTTTTCATCTGTGGCACAAAGGTAATGTTAAAAAATATAATCTTGAATAGTTTTTATTTATCTTTTACCAACTCTTTAATATTGCACCCATAAAAACTCTTTAAAAGTTGAGAAAATGTGTAAGGATTATTACAGTGGAAGCTCATTATAACAGCCCCTTTTATAACAATCCTAATTTTCCACCAAAGTGAGCTTGGATCACGGTGACATGATCAATGAAAGCTACGCACTATTCCATGACTAGCTCAAGGAGCATCTTCTTCATCTTTATCTCCACTCAAACATATTAAGGTATCAAGTTGTGACCCTTGATGGTGTCTGTTTGACAACCATCATGACTGGGTGAAGTAGAATGCATCTGCCTTTGTCATTAAGACTGAGAGCACTACTCAGTGGCAGGCCGACTTAGCTCCAAAAGAAATGGCCGCCTCTGACATGAGGAACAGATGCCATGTGCAGCTGCTCCTAACATGGAGTACAAACGCTGCTCATCCTGTATCCCTGGATTTTTTAGTGAGTTTGTTACTGCTCCCCCTCCTTCTTTTTCATCCGGGCTTGGGAACGGCAAAGGCGGAGTTTCAAGGAGCATGAACTCATGGAATTTGTGTAATCTTTACACAAGGGGATAATAAACAATAACACAATCCTAATTTTCAAGTCCCAATTGTTTTAACTGTGGGTTATATATCGACAACACAGTATTATAATCACATGAAATCTTAATCTCAAATGGTGTGTTGTTATAATAAGGTCCGATTGTATTTCTAAGATATCTTTCAAATCCATAGACCAAATCTCTTTATGGAGATCCAAACATATTGGATTAAGTACAATTAAAATAATTTTATTGACATCTTGTCAATACATGCAAAAGTGCACAGTCTGCACTATTTAAAAAATATAATTTTGGCGTCTCTGCCACCACTGCAGAGTTTGGTGGAGAATCGCCAGTGGGTCTCCAGCAACACCATGCGTTTCGTGATCTATGAAGAATACATATTTGATTAGGTACAATTTGAATTATAGATTAGAAATACAAGGTATCAAAATAAACAGTGTGTGACATTTCCACATAGAATTAGGGATTAAAAGTACTTGCCCTCGTTTAGCTTTTTTGTAACCAAGATTCACACAAGGTAATAAGACCAAATCCAAATAAAATTGTGTGTGTCGTTTCAGTAACAGCGTTGTTACCATCATCAGACAAAAGTACTGAATTCTGTAGTATTGATGATGGTATAACAACTCTGTTACAGACACGGTCACACAATATATAATTATTTGGTCTTATTACCTTGTGTTTATCAAAAGTCTCAAGCTTTTCAAGCTTGATACCTTAGTGTGATTTGAGTGGAGATAAGAAAGAAGAAGAAGACCTTGTGTTTATCAAAAGTCTCAAGCTTTACATGCTTGATACCTTAGTGTGATTTGAGTGAAGATAAGAAAGAAGAAGACCTTGTGTTTATCAAAAGTCTCAAGCTTTTCAAGCTTGATACCTTAGTGTGATTTGAGTGGAGATAAGAAAGAAGAAGAAGACCTTGTGTTTATCAAAAGTCTCAAGCTTTACATGCTTGATACCTTAGTGTGATTTGAGTGAAGATAAGAAAGAAGAAGACCTTGTGATTATCAAAAGTCTCAAGCTTTTCAAGCTTGATACCTTAGTGTGATTTGAGTGGAGATAAGAAAGAAGAAGAAGACCTTGTGTTTATCAAAAGTCTCAAGCTTTACATGCTTGATACCTTAGTGTGATTTGAGTGGAGATAAGAAAGAAGAAGAAGACCTTGTGTTTATAATCTATAATCCACAAATTGTGCATCATCACTTAAACCAAGATGCTTTGCACTAAGAAAATGTTATCTAACATATTAAACCATTTAAACACGGCAATCCCAAGTCACGCTTGGATGAACTTCCTCTATAATTAGGACCAGTCAGAAAGATACTTTGTCTGATGCAAACAAATGGTCGCCTGAGGACTGCTAAAGCATAATGGAAAAATGATTTCACCATGTGATTGTTATTGATGACCATGGCACAATTTGGATCATAGATTAGAACTAAAAGGTAAATAAGACCAATATTAATTTATTTGATCTTATTACCTTAGGTTGGCTTGGTTTTTGACTGCTACGACCCGGTATCCAAACCCCCATTGGCCACTTTTTTCTAATATAAAAAAAAAATGGTCCCGATTCTTGCAAAAGTCCAACCCAACCAGAGATTTCCAAGTAACCAAATGGGGCTCTGGCACATTTGTAAGTGCAAAGTCGAACTGCTTTTCACATAATGTAGACATGTGGTGTACTTATAGTAAAAGCAGTTACCAACTTCTACTCACCATGATTATCACGACTTGTACCACGTGTACTAGGGATAATTGCACCTTAGGTTTTGCTACTATAGCAAGGTGATGTTATAGTGAGGTTCCTCTGTAACTAGATACAATTTAACTTGGGGAACCGAGTTATCACATCATTATATAAACCTTAATGTTTTGTATGTCTGTTTTATTCACGCTCTGGTTGCTTGTGTCACGTGTCTTTAATCTGCCAATTAGCAATGAGTTCATTAGCCAATCAGCGTGCAGTATTTCTTTTACCAAAGAAGCATTGCCCTTTGAAAAAGCGATTTCAATTCTAGGAAATTCTTCATATATATATATGGTTAAACCGTTTGGTTTACGACCACTACGACCCGGGTTCGATCCCCGCATTGGACACTTTTTTCTGTTTAAAAAAAAAAAAAATGCTCCAATGGCTCCCCGGTTCTTGCAAAAGTCCAACCCCACCAGCGAGTGCAAGTAACCAAACAGGGCTCTGGCACATTTGTAAGTGCAAAGTCGAACTGCTTTTCACATGTGTAGACATGTGGTGCGCTTACAGTAAAAAGCAGTCGCTAACTACCCACCATGATTATCATGGCCTGTACCACGTGTACTAGGGATAAGCAAAAAAAATTATAAATTTATTTGCCATCTATCGATACAAATTGTATTGAAAAAATTTATTGGCAATGTGTTTCTTTTCAATAATATCATCCAATATTATTATATTGGATGATGTTATTGAAAAGAAACACATTGCCAGTAAATTTATAAGTTACAAATTGAATCTATATATATCGAAACATGACACAATTTGGATTATAAATTATAAACCCAAGGTAATAAGACCAAATAAATAGTATGCGACGTTTCAGTAACAGCGTTGTTACCATCATCAGCCAAAAGTACAGCCAAATGGAACCAATAGATGGACTTAAGATAACACAAAGCTTTGATTTCTAATGATAAGAGGTGCAATTTAGATTATATAGGAATCATAAGATAACAAAACTCAATCCTAACACTCTTTTTGATGCTTTGCGTTTTAAAATTTTGTTTAGCTTCATTTGTTTTGATTATGAAATAATATTGCACTCTTGGAGTTTCTAAGTAATCTACAAAAAAGGGGTGCCCTCCCTTAAAATTTACTTCATTTCTCTCAATTATAAGGCAATAACACATCATCTATATAGGAAATTGAAAGCATTAATGTTTGATGTGTAAAAGAAACATTCATGCTTCTCATTTCTTATATATCTTTATATATATCTTTCCAGAATGGTTTCAGGGTTTCCCCACTATGTACTAAGTGCAATTCTCAGCCTGCAACCCCAAGACATATTATTGACTGTATTGACTCATCCATTGATGAGCTCTACTCTTCCCCGGCAGACACCATCAACAAGCTTTACAATGGTTTCAGGGTTTTCCCACTATGTACCAAGTGTCAACCTGCAACCCCAAGACATATTATTGACTGTATTGACTCATCCATTGATGAGCTCTACTCTTCCCCGGCAGACACCATCAACAAGCTTTACAATGGTTTCAGGGTTTTCCCACTATGTACCAAGTGTCAACCTGCAACCCCAAGACATATTATTGACTGTATTGACTCATCCATTGATGAGCTCTACTCTTCCCCGGCAGACACCATCAAAAGTCTCAATCTTTACGATGGTTTCAGGGTTTTCCCACTATGTACTAAGTGCAATTCTCAGCCTGCAACCCCAAGACATTGACTGTATTGACTCATCTATTGATGAGCTCTACTCTTTCCCGGCAGACACCATCAAAAGTCTCAAGCTTTACAATGGTTTCAGGGTTTTCCCACTATGTACTAAGTGCAATTCTCAGCCTGCAACCCCAAGACATATTATTGACTGTATTGACTCATCCGTTGATGAGCTCTACTCTTTCCCGGCAGACACCATCAACAAGCTTTACAAGCTTGATACCTTAGTGTGATTGAGTGGAGATAAGAAAGAAGAAGAAGAAGATTTCTTATGTATAAATGGAGGGTTATTGCCTTATAATTAATTCATGCCGAACTAGTTTGTCTTTATTGGAAGAGCATTGATCAATGCAAATATTTACTTTGTCTTTTTTTTTTGTCAAAATCGTGACCCTAAAAAAGTAATTTTTGGCTAAAGTGTTGTCATAATCTTTTTATGGTTCTCACAGATTACACATGTCCTGCAAACTCACATCCATTTCCTGTTTGTTTACTTCATTCGAAGGCCACACTTTCTTCTTATTTGCTATCTTGTTTACACACTTGATAACAGTAACTATTTAAAACATGCTGTGGTAAAATTTCTCATTCAGTACTTTTGTCTGAAGATGGTAACAACGCTATTACCGAAACGTCACACATTATGTATTTATTTAGATTTGGTCTTATTACCTTGTGTTTATAATCTATAATCCAAATTGTGCCATATCACTTGAATCTTCTCTTTGTTTGTAACCCTATCCATCCATTTGATCCTGAGGATTCCTTTAGCACATCCCCATAAACAGCACTATATTTACAAACACAAGGTAATAAGACTAAATCCAAATAAATAAATAGTGTCTATAAATAAATAGTCACTATTTATTTATTTGGAATTGGTCTTATTACCTTGTGTTTATAATCTATAATCCAAATTGTATTGCCTTATCAGCGCTATATTATCTTCATTGTGATAGAAGAATCAATGTTATAGGTGGAACAGTTGAAATTCTACTGTTGAATTTGCATAAGTACCCCATTACATACCCTTTTCTTTTAATGCTTTGGAAGCCTATAACAAGACACTCTCCTAACTTGTGATCTATGGAAAAAGCCATATCAAGCACCTAGATGCCATAGGAAACATGTGATGGGTATTGTAGCTAGGGAATCTCAAAGACAGCACAAAGAACTACATTGTGTACAAGTTAGGATATAAGTATTTGTGCTCTTGTTTACTTTTACCACAATATTTGTGCCGCTATTACCAATATAATTAAAGGAATAAGTATAGAGATAGATCAATTATATAGGTACACCAATACCTCGCTTTGCGTCTTTTTGTTTTGCATTTTTTTCAAAGTTGCGTTGCTGCTTAATTTTTACTGATTTTCACTGTGCGTCGTTAGATTTTCGAAGTTGCGTTGTTTTGGATTCAAGTCTTTAATTTTTTTTTTTTTGAATTTTTTTTCCTAAAATATGGCAACACCTTTGTTTTTGATTGCGCCTTCACATATTTTCACTTTGCGTCGTTTCAATTTGCGTCGTGTTTTTTTGGAACGTAACCCCGACGCAAAGCGAGGTATGGGTGTATGTTGAAAAAAGATTTTGTGATTTTAGAGAATTTTATATAGAATTATTACTTGATGCTGATTATTTTGAGAATAGAGAATATTGTTGAGCATTTGCTTGATCTTGGAATCCATGAGTATGTGACATTGTTCGGCAGTCATGGTAATAATTAAATAAAAATAGTTATCAAAAATAATGAAAATTAGAAATAGCTTTAATTGAGATTATGGGATATATATAAAAAACATAATTTGATAAAAGTACTGCCTGGCTTAAGACGAGTAGAACAAGGAAAACAAAATACTTATTTACATAATGTACAAAAGGTTTGAGCCGGCCATCAGGAAGCAACAATGAGTTTTTATAGGGGAAGCCTGACCTCTGGTGGTCGATTTAACAGAGTATTTGAATCTATGAAATATAATTTTAAATAATATTTTAATATAACATTTATACAGTAAAACCTCTCTATAGCAAACCTCAATGGAACTGAACTAGTGGTTCACTATAACCATGGTGCGTTATAGCCATTGTCCACTGTATTAGGAAATAAAAATGGGAATTATTACAGGTTCATTATAAGGGAAGGTTCACTATATCCCAGTTTTGTTTTACCTGGGTTTTACTATATATTTTTAAAAAGACTATAAATATGTGTGATATGTCTTTAAGAAAAGAAAAAAAGGGCATCTCCTTATCATGCAACTGAAAGTTGCTGATGGCTTGCACCATTTATTGGATTTTTCACATTGATATATCTTTGTTTTTTTTTTTTTGTCTTGAAATATTTCCCTCAAGCATCTATTCATTTGTTGTGTTAGGAGAAACACCCAAGAATGATGGATTCAGTTTTTTTTTTTTTGATGCAATGGCCATCTGGCGACAGATTTTTATTTTTGTGTGTTTGTGGGTTGCCATCCCAATTCAATCTTTTCATTCTGGCTGTTTTGTCAGTTCTTTAATGATAAGGCAACACAATTTGGATTATAGATTATAAACACAAGGTAATAAGACCAAATTCAAATAAATAAATAGTGTGTGATGTATCAGTAACAGTATTGTTACCATCTTCAGACAAAATTACTCTTTGATTCACTACTTTTTTTCTGAAGATGGTAACAACGCTGTTACGGGAAACGTCACACACTATTTATTTATTTGGATTTGGTCTTATTACCTTATGTTCAGTTTTTTTAATCTTTACCCTAATCTGTCTATAGCGCCCCCTCTTGGGACTCACCAAAATAGGGTGCTATAGAGATGAGGTGCTATAGACAGGTCATTTTTAATGTAAATCGCATCATACTATGTATTTAAAATCGGGCGGTATAGAGAGGGAGTCACTATTTAGAGGGGGCGTTATAGACAGGTTTAACTGTATATAGATCCTGGTATGTACATGTCTCTTTTATTATTCCTTTAAAAAATGTTTTTTCCCTTGTCTTCCATTAAATGAGGGTTGTGTGTATTAAGAGAAATGTGCGTAGGTGCAACCATGAATCCCCCCTACGGATCCTCTCCCTATGCTCGACCAGCGTACCCACCACCTCCGAATTCCAATATGTACAACGGAGCTTTGAAGCCAGCAGGTATGGTGACATTGACTGTTAGACATCTAGCTGTGTGTCAGTGAGAGCAAAGGATGATTGGACAGATGGAGGGACAAACCACCTCAGTCCACAGAAGCATCATCTCCTGACCCATATTATCTAGAACCCAATCTAGGAATATATTCTCCTTCTTTCTTATCTCCACTCAATCATATTAGGGTATCAAGCTTGTAGATCTTGAGATTTGACAACCATCATGACTGGGTGAAGTAGAATGTGTCTGCCTTTGTCATTAAGACTGGGAGCACTACTCAGTGACTGGCCGACTTAGCTCCAAAAGAAATGGCCGCCTCTGACATGAGGAACAGACACCATGTGCAGCCGCTCCTAACATAGAGTACAAACACTGCTCATCCTGTATCCCTGGAGACCTTACAGGGTACTATCAGCCGGGCCAGCTGAGCCCAAGTTTTTTATCGAGCTTCTTACTGTTCCCCCTCCTCTTTTTTCATCTGGGCTTGGGACTTGAGTAACAATACTGTTCTTGAAATAGCACACACTATTTATTTATTTGGATTTGGCCTTATTAACTTTCATTTCAAATTATGGATATATGTGCTTTTAGAAATAAACACCAAACCACCTCAAATTCTATTTTTTGATGCCCTTGCCATTTTTTTTGTTTGTTTTATTTTTATTGCTTGAAGAGAACAAAAGGTTTTTGTTGTCTCTCTCTTTGTCAAGAAAACTTGCTGCTGAGACTCAAGGATATTAGCAATGAGAAAATTATATGGAGAAGGAAAACTCTTTCAAAAATATATATAATTCTTGTGGGTTTGAAATTATGCTGTGTGCTGCAAGCATTGATCACTTGATCAGGTTTCAAAGTGAGCTTGGATGGATCAATGGATCAAGGTAATAAGACCACAAATAAATAAATAGTGTGTGACGTTTCCGGTAACAACGCTGTTACTGAAATGTCACACATACTGATAAGGCACAATTTGGATTATTCTATATACAGTTACGAGCGTCATTCCTCATCTCCTAATCAACAATCAGTCATCAGTTTTCATCTCTGTCACCGTTTGCTTTTTTTTTTTTGGAATGGCGCCCTCCTATTGGTTGGCTACGGTCACGCCACCTTTGCCCCCCCCCCCCCCACTCGCCTTTTCGTTTATGTAATTATTGTGTTGGAGCGGGTCGCTCCTTAAATAAATGCATATATTAGTTAATAACCAAATGGAATCCTCTCTTTCTTTTTCCCTGTAAGAGACGCCTACGGAAGCCAACAGTACATAGACAGATAAAGCACATAGGCTATAGTTATTAACTAACATATGCATTTATTTAAGGCGCCAATTTATAATTGTAACAAATAGTACAGTAAAATCCCGCTAAGACGAACCATGGATATAACGAACCTTCCCTTATAACGAACCCATCGAAAATCCCAATTCCATTCCATTAAAATTACCATCGCTATAACGAACTTTTCACTTTTCAAACTAGCGAACTATCGCTATAACGAACCCAATTTTGGTCCCAAAATATTAAATTCTATCAAAAATACCATGCTTATAACAAACTTTTAATTTTAATTCTAAAATTCCAAAATTATAATTTTCAAAACTAATTAAAATTTTGTGTGAGCTCTAGCTCACAGATCGCAATTCAAAACAAAGAATTTAGCGACATTGTGTGTTTTTATTTACGTTCTATTTTTATACTGCGCACTTTTATAAATTTTTCATGCCTTATTGAAAACTAAATTTCTTAACTCTACATTAGGAAAATTCCTTAAAACATGATTAAATTATTAAAACCAGTTTTAAAAGATAATGGAAGTGCCAAAGAAAAAGTCGCTCGTACCAAGATATCACTTGAAAAGAAATTAACCATCATAAAAGCTATTGAGAGTGGTACATCGCAAGCGGAACTTCGGAAGAAAATGAAAATGAGCAAAAGTAGCATTTCTACGATATGGCAAAAAATAAGACTATAAAAAAAAATGCTACAAAGAGGAATCAATCCCAACTATTGCCGCTATCGTCAGTGTCATTATACACTTTTAGAAGAAGCTTTGTATACGTGGTTAGTACAAGCTAGGCTTCATTTTAAAAAATGAAGATTTCTTTGCTAGATATGAAACCAAATTTTTGAGGAATATGTTAAAGCAGAAAAAAATAACAGACTTCTTCAAGTAAGCCTTTGTATCCTATATTGTAATATAATAATATTTATTTAAAATATATTTTTATACCTTTTAAAATATTATTAATAAATTTTTTATTCAATTTTTATAAATAAGGTATACTTTTCTTGGATTTTTTTGACATATGGGGGGCAGGTTGCATTTATACTAATTAAATTATCAGAGGAACTGATCAAAAAGGCAATATTTTCACATGATTTTGTTTTTATTTTAATATACAGCTTTAATATATAGAAATAGGTTAATTTAGGGGGAAAAAAGCAGCCAATATTAAGAGGTAGCCTTTTTTTTTTTTTTTGGGCATGCCCTTTAATTATATCCTCAAAAAAAATTTAAATACCCAAACCGTGGCTATAGTGAACCAAAAGTCCCGTCCCAATGGGGTTCACTATAGAGGGGTTTTACTGTATTTGAATCAAAACATTCAATCGGGTAAAACACGGGCATTGCCCGGGTCATTCGGCTAGTAGATTATAAACACGAGGTAATAAGACCGCAAATCAAAATAGTATGTAAGGTTTCAGTAACAGTGTTGTTAACATCTTGATCAAAGAGAGGTTATTTCCCCCCCCCCCCCCCAACTTCTAATTCTAAGAATAGTTTATTTTAAGGTTTCTTAGAAATCAATTGTTTTCTTATCTCCTATCTTGTTTACCCACAGCTGCTGTGGTATTTTTAAATAGTGTAAACAAGAGTTATAAAACACAAGTTAATAAGACACCAAATCCAAATAAATAGTGTTGTTATTTGAAGAAGGAATCAAAGTTTTTGGCTGCAAGTTTCTTTTATTTATGCACTATAATCGGCAAGCTTTCAAACTATGACTATAATTTATAAACTATGTTTCACGATTTTGCGTGTCATCCTTGCGCATGGGGCTCTGGCACATTTGTAAGTGCAAAGTCGAACTGCTTTGCACATGTGTAGACATGTGGTGTGTTTACAGTAAAAGCAGTCATCTACTTCTACCTACCATGATTATCATGGTCTGTACCACGTATACTAGGGATGAGCAAAAAACCATGTTAGTGTTCTTAGCAGCCATGTTATAACAGAGATTCCACGGTAATGGCATCCCACTTTACATACACAGTGATCTTTCACAGGACATTCTACCAAAGTGTTGCCTGTAGGAAAATGGCACATTTGTAAGCTCCTCCATCAAGCAGCTGAACTTGTGCTCAGATCACCGTTCCCCTCAGCCCCCACCCCCAGGAATGCATCCCTATGGTGCTCCTCCTAACTCTGGACCCATGAAGCCAGGTAACTACTGTCTCTGCTTACCCTTTTCTTTTTTTTCTTTTATAATTCTAAAGTAGAAACATAAGATAATTACAGATGATAAGGTACAATTTGGATTATAGATTTTAAACACAAGGTAATAAGACTAAATCCAAATAAATAGTGTGTGACGTTTCGGTAACAGCATTGTTACCATCTTCAGACAAAAGTACTGAATGAGAAATTTTACCACAGCATGTTTCTTATCTGTTATCTTGTTTACACACTTGATAACAGTAACTATTTAAAACATGCTGTGGTAAAATTTCTCATTCAGTACTATTGTCTGAAGATGATAACAACACTGTTACCGAAACATCACACACTATTTATTTATTTGAATTTGGTCTTATTACCTTGTGTTTATAAGGTAATTACAGTTAAACCTGTCTATAGCACCCCCTTTTGGGACTCACCTAAATAGGGTGCTATAGAGAGGGGGTGCTATAGACAGGTTACTTTTAATGTAAAATATTTACATTTTAATGTATAAAATCGGGCGCTATAGAGAGGAAGGCGCTATTTAGAGGGGGCGTTATAGACAGGTTTAACTGTATATATTTCTTGTATACACAAATTATAACACCTACCCACATATTCTCATGCCCAGCAATAGCCTCAGCCTATCAGAAAATTGACATGGACCCAGAACAGCAGCTTTACACACCCAAGATAGTGGACATTACGACTGCTGTGATAGAGATGTACGGAGTCATCTGAGGCTCTTCATTGGACACAACAACAACAACAGAAAATTGACATGGACCCAGAACAGCAGCTTTACACACCCAAAATAGAGGACATTGCGACTGCTGCGATAGATATGTACGGAGACATCTGAGGCTCTTCATTGGACACAACAACAACAACAGAAAATTGACATGGACCCAGAACAGCAGCTTTACACACCCAAAATAGAGGACATTGCGACTGCTGTGATAGAGATGTATGGAGACATCTGAGGCTCTTCATTGGACACAACAACAACAACAGAAAATTGACATGGACCCAGAACAGCAGCTTTACACACCCAAAATAGAGGACATTGCGACTGCTGTGATAGAGATGTATGGAGACATCTGAGGCTCTTCATTGGACACAACAACAACAACAGAAAATTGACATGGACCCAGAACAGCAGCTTTACACACCCAAAATAGAGGACATTGCGACTGCTGCGATAGATATGTACGGAGACATCTGAGGCTCTTCATTGGACACAACAACAACAACAGAAAATTGACATGGACCCAGAACAGCAGCTTTACACACCCAAGATAGTGGACATTGCGACTGCTGGGATAGAGATGTACGGAGACATCTGAGGCTCTTCATTGGACACAACAACAACAGAAAATTGCATTGGACCCAGAACAGCAGATTTACACACCCAAGATAGAGGACATTGCAACTGCTGTGATAGAGATGTACAGAGACATCTGAGGCTCTTCATTGGACACGACAACAACAGAAAATTGACATGGACCCAGAACAGCAGATTTACACACCCAAGATAGAGGACATTGCAACTGCTGTGATAGAGATGTACAGAGACATCTGAGGCTCTTCATTGGACACGACAACAACAGAAAATTGACATGGACCCAGAACAGCAGATTTACACACCCAAGATAGAGGACATTGCAACTGCTGTGATAGAGATGTACAGAGACATCTGAGGCTCTTCATTGGACACGACAACAACAGAAAATTGACATGGACCCAGAACAGCAGATTTACACACCCAAGATAGAGGACATTGCAACTGCTGTGATAGAGATGTACAGAGACATCTGAGGCTCTTCATTGGACACAACAACAACAACAGATAATATAGACATCTACTGCTGCACATATGACTGGTACAGAGCAGGAGGGACAAGCATCAATTCTATCCTCTCAAGGGAACAGCAGTCCATGATTTCCAGACTTAAAGTCTGGTCATCTATAGACAATGACTTTCCAGAATGGTTGCAAAGTTTTCTCACTATGTACTAAGCGCAATTTTCAACCACATCATTGACTGTATTGGCTTAACCATTCATCAATTTATGGGATTTGAAAAATACATTGAATTAGAGTAAGTGTTGAGTTGGTTGAATTATAGAGGTTAAACTGTACTTAAGGCTATGGTTTAAATATTTCTCTCATTTAGTACTTTTTGTCTGAAGATGGTATAACAATTCTTTTGTCTGATAAGGCACAATTTGGATTATAGATTATAAACACAAGGTAATAAGACCAAATCCAAATAAATAAATAGTGTGTGACGTTTCGGTAACAACGTTGTTACCATCAATAGACAAAAGTACTGAAATCATGGTTAATTAGTATTTTTAAATAAACACAAGGTAATAAGACCAAATCCAAATAAATAAATAGTGTGTGCATTTCAGTACTTTTTTTTGTCTGATGATGGTAACAACGCTGTTACCGAAACGTCACACACTATTTATTTATTTGGATTTGGTTTTATTACCTTGCAATGTAAACAGGCCTTCTCAAGCCATTGAAGATAGGAAATAACAACAAAGTCTACCCCACCTGCCCAAAGTCTGACACTATGATATAAAGATTGTTGGCTTCATGTCTGAAATAACCAAAAAATTGGTATAAAGATAAATTCACCAATATTTCAGTTGGCACTTTCTACTTAAAAAATAATGCCTATAATACCCAAAATGTAAATGTAGTTTGGCACCTGTAGCTCCAGAACACATTTTGGCTTGTATTAGATGTACTAAACAGGACCTTTGGGAGAGTCCGCTGCTTATCATAAAATAGCTTGAGGAGCATGAACTCATTGAATTAGTGTAATCTTCACACAAGGGAATAAGAAACAACAACCTTGTAAAGTTGTTGCTGTAATGTCACATACAATTTATTGATTTGGATCTGGTCTTGTTACCTCGTGTTTCTAAATTATAATCCAAATAGTGCATCTAAAACAGAATGTAATTTAGAGGACATTGCGACTGTTGTGATAGAGATGTACGGATATATCTCTTCATTGGACACGACAACAACAAATGATAACATAGACATCTCCTGCTGTACATGACTGGTATACAGTAGAAGGGACAAGCATCAATTCTGTCTTCCCAAGGCAATAGCAGTCCTTGATTTATAAACTTAAGTCTGGTCATCTTTAGACAATGACTTGTATAGAATGTAATTTATGATAAGTAGCAACATCTCCTGTGAACTCTCCCAAATGTTGAATACACACATAAAGTCTTTATTAAGACACCAGTCAGATTCTCCTCTCTCATTGCCGGCTTACAACGATATCCTCACAATGATCAATCACCATCATGTAGTGGAGGAGAAAAACGATGAATCTAAGTTCCTACTTACTGCTTTGTTGTTGTTTCTTATCCCCTTGTGTAAAGATTACACGAATTCCATGAGTTCATGCTCCTCGAGCTGTTTTATGATAAGCAGCGGCCTCTCCCAAAGGTCCTGTTTAGTGCATTTAATGCAATGTGTTCTGGAAGCTGCAGGTGCCAAGCTACATTTTAGGCAAGTGGGGGTAGATTTTGTTGTTATTTTCTATCTTCAATGGCTTGAGAAGGCCCGTAAAAGTTATAAAGGGACAGAGCAACCATTCAACTGGATATGGCACTAGTTAAAATACTTTGTACTTTTTTTTTTTGCTTATCCCTAGTACACGTGGTACATGCCATGATAATCATGGTGGGTAGAAGTTAGCGACTGCTTTTACTGTAAGTGCTTCACATGTCTACACATGTGAAAAGCAGTTCGACTTTGCACTTACAAATGTGCCAGAGCCCCGTTTGGTTACTTGAACTCGCTGGTGGGGTTGGACTTTTGCAAGAATCGGGGGCCTTTGGTGCATCTTTTTTTAAACAGAAAAAACTGCCAAATGTGGGAATCGAACCTGGGTCGTAACGGTCGAAAACCAATGGTTTAGACCATCCTTCCACCAACCTCCTGCCTTTGTAGAAGTAAAGAGCGACAGTTAAGCCCTGCAGGATATCTTGTTGATCACCAGAGGGATGATGACCCAGTCACTTATCATTTCTTTGATGTTCTTGGAGATAGAGCCTTCTCTACACCACTCAACTCTGACAGCTCTATGTATTCCTAGAAGTTTTTTTTGTTTACCTTGTTTTTATAATAGAAAAAAAGGTTTAATTTTTTTTTTAAATGAACATTTTCTGTCTCGGTCTAAATAACATTCTTCAAATTCCATCCCAATCTGCTTATTTTCAACTTGATTCATTCAACTTCTTTCAACTACTTTACTATTTTTTTCTGGCCCGGCTGATAGTACCCTGTAAGGGATACAGGATGAGTCTGTACTCCATGTTAGGAGCGGCTGCACATGGTGTCTGTTCCTTATGTCAGAGATGGCCATTTCTTTCGGAGCTAAGTCAACCTGCCACTGAGTAGTGATCCCAGTCTTAATGACAAAGGCAGACACATTCTACTTCACCCAGTCATGATGGTTGTCAAAGCATGATACCCTAATATGATTTGAGTGGAGATAAGAAAGAAGACTATTTTTTGTAAGTGCAAAATTTGAATTGCTTTTCACATATGTAGACATGTGGTGCACTTAACAGTAAAAGCAGTCACCAATTTCTACCCACCATGATTATCATGTGCATTAGGGATAAGCAAAAAAAAAACTTTACTATTTTCATGATATAAAGTACAATTTGTATTGTAGAGATAAGAAATGCCACCATTACTCTGTGTTTCCAAAATGTTGCAACTAATTTATTTATTCGGATTTTTGGTCTTGTTATCTTGTGTTTTTATCTCATTTAATCTTTTCTCTTTTTATCACTGCAACTCTCCCTTCAACTCAACACCATGCATTATCATATTTAATACAGGGTGGCCCATAAGTACTGGACCCTTTTATTTTTTTATTTGATAACACTGGTCTACACTAAAAAATATGTTTTTGATAATACATCAGTTTCTGACTTAATTTGAGGTGCTGATCACGAATATAATGTTAGTTTTTATGTATCTCATCAATTTTTAGAGATATAACATATACATATTTAGGCCACAATGTGGTACATCAGTCCATATAAGCGGTACAAAAAACACATTGAACGCAAATTAAAACTGAGAATGTCATACCAAAAGGTACTTTATTTACTGTAGTATAAGAAAACCAAATCTATACAAAAAAAATGTAAAATGCTACAGTCAATCCTTCATGAATTTCAACCTTTTTGATTTTCTCTTATAAGTGTATTTATAAAGAGACAAAGGTCACCTCTCCCGTCAAAATAGACGTCAAAACTAGACTCCATCTATTTTGACGGGAGAGGCGACCTTTATCTCTTTAGATCAATGTCCTCACGGCAAAATTTCCAAGTGTATTTATATATATATAAATAGGTCCTGTGCATCGTCCTACATTGGAGAAACTGGCAAAACCTTAGTAGAGAGACTCGATCAACACAGGACAGCCTTCAAAACCCATAGACCTTTATCGTTACTTGTAGACCATGCAGTTAGGAAAGGACATATGCCAGATTTTGATGGTGCAATAGTTTTGTACAGCAATGTACAGGATGAACACTCGGGATTGTTTTTGGAGAGCTGGGCATCTTACGATGATAAAAATAGCATCAATAGGAAAATAGAAATACCACAATCATACCTACAGTTAAAACAAAAATAGTCAAAAATATATTTAGCATTTTATTCTTGAAGATACAATAATTCAAATTAAAAAGGTCTGGTCACACCAACATATGCTATAGAAAACAACACTTCTCGTGCGCGCATCACGCGGATAACAAGCTTAGAAGGTTTTTGAATTTTTCCGAGAAGAAGATAGGCGAACAGCCTCGTCGAAATATTGAATTTTAATAAATTTATTGATCCAAAATAGGCTTTTATTTTAAATATATATATATTTAATTAATATTAATTATAATTTAAAAAATAAAAGTTTTCAGTACTTATGGGCCACCCTGTATATTGTTATGGTTCGGGTAATCCCATAATGATGGATAATTGAGAAATCAATCAATCAGGTGCTAAAAAAAGCACTACATCCATGTTGTTTGTGGTGGGTGACAGAACCAGACCTGAAGCAACCAGGATACCTTCACCAGGCTCCTCCACATCAGAATGGCCCCTACCCTGTCAGCCCCATGGCCCCTCCTCAGCATCCAGTGGACCAGGTAGTACAACCCCCCCTCTCTCTCTTTGTAATAACTAAGGCTGTGAGAATCATGGAGTTGGCCTTTTACTGTAAGTTCATCATGTATCTACACACATGTTCAAAGTACATTCACAGACAAAACTTAGGGAAGTGGAAAGTGTCTTTGATGTCGCCAGTCGTCTGTTTTTTGAAGGAGACATAGGCAATTTTTTTCAGACATGGTAATATTTGTTTGTCTTCAATAAGGGTATTAAATATCTTTTTGAGTTATTGTCCTGATATACATGTTAAAAGGTACAAATGCAATGAAGGCTGTCCATTGTAGAGAGGTGTCCTCTCATGGAGGTTCTACTGTATCTCCTTGTTGTATAACTGAATGTTGCTGATGACCTGCACATACAAGTGGGCCATTTTCTCATGAGTTTTATCTCTATTTAAATAGCTTGATATAAAATATACCTGAAATATGAATACAGTATAACCTCTTTAATCCAGCCGACTATAATTCAACACTTGCTCTAATTCAACCAATTTTTCACTTACCAATCAGCCTATTTACTTTTATTTCAACTGAAAATACCTTGTACAGTGTAAAATTAAAGAAGTTGATTTGTTTTTTTTTTGCTTATCCCGGGTACACGTGTACAGGCCATGATAATCATGGTGGGTAGAAGAAGGCAACTCCTTTTACTGTAAGTGCACCACATGTCTACACATGTGAAAAGCAGTTCAACTTTCCACTTACAAATGTGCCAGAGCCCCATTTGGTTACTTGTATTCGATAGTGGGGTTGGAATTTAGCAAGAATCGGGGGCCATTGGAGTATGTATATTTTTATTTTTTTATATCAGAAAAAAGTGCCTAATGCGGGAATCGAACCCGGGTCGTAGCCGTCAAGAACCAACTGTTTAGACCATCCTTCCACTGACTTCCTAGTTTAATTGTATATATCTTTATCCAAAATTCAAAGTTTGTCATTTTTCTAGCCACTAAGGAAAAGTGTGACGTGTGGCAGCTCTCTCAGAAGGTGTCGGACATGACGGTCAGCCCACGCCCCTTGCCTCCCATGCAGCACCAGCCACCCCAGCATGATAGCCCCTCCCACAATAATCTAGCCCCTCCCCCCATGGCCCACCAGGCTATATCCCCAGATGGTTCCAGGAACAATCTGCCCCCTGACAATGTCCGGAATGCCTATCCCTACCCCCCTCAGCCACACCCGTCGCCTTCTTACATGCAGCCAGACGGGGGGCGGAGTCCTTTAGCCCCTCCCACAATGTCTCATGCCCCTCCCTCACAGTTGGATGGGCCCAGGAACAACATGCCTCCGCCTCCAATGTCAGCTGGGGCTCCTCCCCCAATGTCTCAATATTCCTCCCCGCAGCATCCAGAGAGGCTCCGCCCTAATTACCCTCCCCAACCATCTCCCCTCCCACCTGATGGATCCCGAGGCAACATGGCTCCACCCCCTATGCAAGCTGACGGCCATATAGCCCCTCCCTCTGCCTACGGCAAGTCCCCGGTGTCTCCCCATATGAACTACGGTGCCCCCTCCTCATCTAATGCCTACCAGCAGCCTTCTCCTAACACTCATCCATCCACAGTGAATGGCCATCATGGCACGGGGGATGCTCCGCAGTATAAAACCTCCCCCTATCCACCACCCCCCTCTACCCCTAGCGGCTACCCCCCCACAGGGTTCAATGCCCGCTACCCCCCTCAGTCTGTCGAGCCACCCCCGCCCCACTACTCCCCTTCCAACCAGTACCCTCCTCCCTCAGCACATCGCACCCCTGCAGCAGACCAGCGACGGCTCGACCCAGACAACATGCCCAGTCCCGTAAGTTCCTTCTCTGCATAACTTCATATCTGAATTTTTACCATCCCCCCAGTCAAACTTCCAAACATCTCTCTTTTCTATCTTAAAACACAAAACAGCAAAAAAAAAAGTTATAGAAACCTAACAGTGGAACCTATTTATAACAGCAATTTGGTTATGCCTTCATAATTCAAAGCCCATATGTGTTTTAAGCCTCCCAAGAGAACAACAGTCTTTGATTTCCAGACTCAAGTCTGGTCATCTATGGACAATGACTTTCCAGAATGGTTGCAAGGTTTTCCCACTATGTACTAAGTGAAATTTTCAACCTGCAACCCCAAAACACATTATTGACTGTATTGACTCATCCATTGATGAGTTCTACTCATCCCCGGCAGACACCATCAACAAGCTTTACAAGCTTGATACCTTAATATGTTAGAGTGGAGATAAGAAAGAAGAATAAGATGTGTTTTAAGTCTTAATTTCTTTAACTGTGGTTATAACAGCGTCATAAATGAGGTATGGTGTGATACTTTCAAGTAACATCATATCTGTCTTCCCCTCAGACTGGAGTCAATTGTTTCCAGCTAAAGGATCACAAACACCTGGTATAATGGAAGGGCACCACTTGATCATACAACTTGAAGTTGACCCCAGTAAACCCTCTACACGATCGTATCAAGTCTTGTTCTGGTAGACTTGATGCTGTAACCAGGAGGGACACTCCCTCTTTAAAAATCCTGAGTTCAACTGACCCGGTTGATGGACCTCAGCAAGGGTTCCTTCCAAGGATATGGAAGAGCTGTGTCTGTACTCATGTTAGAATCAGCAGCAAAGGCTTCCATGTTAAGAATGGCCTCAAATTACAGGCAAAGTCAGACTTTCACCAAAGTGTGCCTGGATCATGGTGCCATGATCAATGAAAGCTGCACCCCTACACCCCATTCCATGAGATCATGAACTCGTGTAATCTTTACACAAGGGGATAAGAAACAACAACAACAACAGCATCATAAATGAGGTATGGTCTGATACTTTCAAGTAACATCATTCCTGACTTCCCCTCAGACTGAGGTCAATTACTTCCAGCTAAAGGATCACAAACACCTGGTATAATGGAAGGGCATCACATGATCATACAACTTGAAGATGAAAAAGATCAGACTTTCCAGAGATAACTATCTCTTTTTGAAAAAAATAATTTTGACCTATAGCCTTTTTTTTTTTTTTTTTGAATGTGAAAGCTAGAGATTTAAATAAAATAATAATAATAATAAAAAAAGAAACGTATCCCTGGAATGTGAAAAAATAGTACAAATGTGATATTGTACTGGGATAAAGTGCCAACAGCCCGAAACACTTCCGTGGTTAGCTTTTCTTGATTAATCAAGAATGGGTATTTGGCCAATTCTGGAATAATTAAAAAATCAACGAGGTAATAAGACCAAATCCAAATAAATAAATAGTGTGTGACATTTCGGTAATAGCGTTGTTACCATCTTCAGACAAAAGTACTGAATGAAACATGCTAAAATATGCTGTGGTAAAATTTCAGTACTTTTGTCTGAAGATGGTAACAACTCTGTTACCGAAACGTCACACACTATTTATTTATTTGGATTTGGGCTTATTACCTTGTGTTTATAATCTATAATCCAAATTGTGTGCCTTATCATAAAAATCAATGAGAATAGTTGATATTTATTCTGATAGATGGTGCAAGCCATCAGCAACTTTCAGTTGCATGATAAGGAGATCCTTTTTTTTTTTATAATTATCCCTGCAAGCCTGATAATTTAATCTTAATATTGATACAAGGTATTTTAGAGGCGTAATATTCTTTTTAAAATAAAACAATTTCTACTGTCCTTACTGCGATGGAAATTTTTAAAGGGAGGGCCTGGCTCATCAGTGGTGAACCCTCCCAGCGGTTTCGCCAGTTTAATCTACCATACCGCTGTTATATTGCATTTTTGGAACTTCCTTTTATAGGTGACTGTTGTAAGACTCTTGGAATGGGTATTTTAGAAGAACTATGGACATAAGCTTTTAGGACAGCAGAATTAAATATAATTATAAATATATAATATGCTTCAAGCAATCGCTCTTCCGCAAATATCAAATTGTGTCTTTTATTAGAACAATAATGTTACGATATACTAGAGCGCCATCTGTTATCAAATTATAAAACTATTTTAGAGGCGTAATATTCTTTTTAAAATAAAACAATTTCTACTGTCCTTACTGCGATGGAAATTTTTAAAGGATGAGCCAGGCCCTCCCTTTAAAAATTTCCATCGCAGTAAGGACAGTAGAAATTGTTTTATTTTAAAAATGAAGAATTTAGTGACGTATCATACTTCACTAATAAACTTTACACTTTTTTTTTTTTAAAAGGACAAACAGTGGGTTACTGAAATGTCAAAAGAATAATAAACTTCTATAAAAAAAAGGTTAAGATGAAGTCTCAAACTTAATTCTTTAATAAAGATGACAAGCTAAAACATGTTTTAACACTTTTTTTTACTGGTATTTCCAGCTATAGACCTACAAGAGTTCCCTGAATGGTAGTTTTCAATGAGATACCATAGCCTAAAAACCTGGCTAAACCTCTCCTTGAGGTGATCTCTCATGAAAGAATGTTTGGATTTAGAAGACTTATTATGACATGGCCTGACCTGAATAAAATAAGTCGGTGGACGAGTGGGTAACACCCTCGATTCCCGACAGTCATGAACCGGGAAATTGAATCCTGCGTTAAAATTTTGTTTAATATGTGAATAACCTTCACATATATTATTAACTAAGAAAAAGGCATCTTCTTATCGTGCAACTGAAAGTTGCTGATGGCTGGCGCCATCTATCGGAAAAAATATCAACTATTCTCGTTGATTTTTAATTATTCCAGAACTTTCAGTTGCACGATAAGGAGATGCCTTTTTCTTAATTTATGCACCTTATTCCAGTACAATGTTACATTTGTACTATTTTTTTCATATTTTTCACTGTTTGAATTATCATGAACTAGAGGTTGCTCTTGTTGAGCGGTACCTATTAATTTGAATTTGAACCAGGCCTGACCTGACAGGAGTCTGATAAAGAGACAAACTCCAGGAGAGGTCAAGCTTAGCCATATTTTTAGCCTGTGATCTCTCACGGGAGACTTACTGCTGTATTTACAGTAACTCCTCTCAGACCTAACTAACTCCTTTTAGTTTGTCAACATTTCATTAAACTAGATCAAATATTTCTTTTAATTAAGAAACATTTCTGTCAGAAAATATTTTTTTTTTATTTTCTAAACGTTTCAACAAAAATCAATATTTATTTCAAAGAGAAATATTTACTATTTCTAACTTTTTTTTGGATGAAGTATGAAAGGGTGAAAATATGAAGAGTAATGGCGAACGGAAAAATAAAAATCTTTTAATCCTCATCAGAAAAAAAAAAATAATAAATGAAGCATTTGGCAAAAGGTATCAGAAAATAAAAAAATCTTTTCTGGACAAAAGTGTCTCTTAATTTTAAGAAATATGAATGTCAACCAGGAAACCTCTATCTTTTAAGATTAACTAGCAAACTTAGCGCGCCTTACGTCGCGCTTTAAAGCACATACAATTTAAAGCACATACAATCCTGCCTTCTTCACAGACATAATAACATTATAACATAATAACAAAATCACACAAACAAAAACGAATATGGGGGATTATTTATTCATTTAATGTGACATAGATCAATTTTCGATATATATTGAAATTTTATTCTATTTTATTTTGAGCGTCTATTTTGAATATTCACTAAATATCGAAATGAATACTAACTAAATATCGATTAAAGAATATAAATATATGTTTGTAAAAATTAATATTTAATAAAATAAAAAATACGCTTGGGCATATTTAATATAAGCAATATTAAAATAGCCAATTTCTGGCGTAATTAAATATAAAAATGACCTTCACAAAATAAAAACGGTGCTAAAATGAGAAATTAAAAATGAAAAATGTTATTAAAGTGTAAAAAGGCAAGTATGAAAAGTATTTAAAGTTTAATTTAAATTTATATATCAAATTATTTCGTTTTATTTCAATCAATGGCCGAGCGTGTCGCTAACGTCGAGCTAAATGCGTATTTTTGCTAACTGCGTTATTTTTAAAAGTTTAAATATAATTTTGAAGTTACCTGAATAATTCCGGGACTAAATGTAATATGTATACGAAATATTGTCGTATAAAATAAAATATTAAGAGAGGAGTTAGGGAACAAACAAACTAACAAACATTTTTTGCGCTTTAATAATAAGATATTGGGAAAAATTGATGAAGATCACAAAATGTATCTTTTCAAAAACTTCTTGTAGTTTCAAAAATGTAGTTACTTTTGAATTGATTTGATGATAGTTTGATTGATTATAAACACAAGGTAATAAGACCAAATCCAAATAAATAGTGTGTGACGTTTCGGTAATAGCATTGTTATCATCTTCAGACAAAAGTACTGAATCAACATTACAATACATTCAGTACTTTTGTCTGAAGATGGTAACAACGCTGTTTTCAGCGGGCGCTTGGCGACACCCAATGATGAGTTTTGCCTTAGAATGCTTGACCTAAAGCATGTAGAAGGCCTAATAATTGTTTGTCAGTAACAACGCTGTTAACAAAACGTCACACACTATTTATTTATTTGGATTTGGTCTTTTTACCATGTGTTTATAATCTATAATCCAAATTGTGCCTTATTATTTGATTGATTATGTATATCACCAAAAAAAAGCTTGCTTTGTGTGCATGTGCTTGCTTTAAAAAAAAATAGCTCTAGACTGTGAAAATACACCCATACCTCGCTTTGCGTCGGGGTTACGTTCTAAAAAAACACGACGCAAATTGAAACGACACAAAGTGAAAATATGTGAAGGCGCAATCAAAAACAAAGGTGTTGCCATATTTTAGGAAAAAAAAAAGAATTAAAGACTCGAATCCAAAACAACGCAACTTTGAAAATCTAACAATGCACAGTGAAAATAGTAAAAATTAAGCAGCGACTTCGAAAAAAACGCAAAACGAAACGACGCAAAGCGAGGTATTGGTGTATTAGATTGATACCCCCATTACTTCACACATGCACCTTCCTACTATGATTAATTGTGGTTTTGTTGCTTGTTTTTTGCTAACTCCCTCACTTTTTTGTTGATACTCCACCTTTTGTGTTGTTGTTGTTTGCCTGGTTTTGTCTCCACCCTCTTTTTTTTGTAGTAGCAGTAGTAATGTTCCCATTCTTCTTTTTTTTTTTTTAGCAACCACTATCAGAGAATTTGCCCAGTGCTGTAAGTAGACATTTTTTAACCCCCCCTTTTTTTAAAAAAATCCATTTTTATAACCAATTATATAATAAGGTTAGGAAAAAAAAGTTTTGAGTCACCTCTTAAAAAGAAAAAACTTTTTTTTTTTTTTTTGTATTTGAGCTGATAAGAGGTAGAATTTGGATTAGATATTAGAAACCTATAGTAATCTGTTGGCCAAATATCACGGAGCAAGTTAAATAAATGTTAATTTTTGCTCCACTAGATGGCTCTCTGCCATCTAAAAAGCACATGTGCTTGTGGTCAGGATATGCTTTCTTTATTTTTAATAGTAATCTGTGTAAATTAAAAAATTGGGTGTGATATTTTGGTATCAGCGCTGTTACTAAAATGTCGAACATAATTTACTAGTTTTGGATTTGGACTTGCTGCTGCTATTTGAGCTAAAGGAAATAAAATTGGGTGTTTAGCCCATCATTTTTTTCCCCCAATAATTAACTACCGATGATTTACTAACAATTGGATCTGCTTAAAAAAACCTATTCTTTGGGTTTTGTATCAAAGATTTTTTTTTTAAATTATTATATCTTAGTACATGTGGTATAGGCCATGATAATCATGGTGTTAGAAGTTAGCAACTGCTTTTACTCTTAAGAGCACCACATGTGAAAAGCACAGTTCGACTTTTGCATTCACAAATGTGACAGAGCCACGTTTCGTTACTTGCACTCGCTGGTGGGGTTGGACTTTTGTAAGAATCAGGGGCTATAGGAGCATTTTTATTATCAGAAAAAAGTTTCCAATACAGGATTCGATCCCGGGTTGTAGCAGTTGAAAACCAACGCTTTAGACCATCCTTCCACCGACTGTTCTACCGTGTTAGGGTAAAGGTTCGAGCTGCAGTGAGAACTATAAATTAATAATTTATATTTTAATAAGTGTCCAAAAATTACATACAATTATAAGAGGCAGGTGGAGTACAGTTTTTACTCCACCAGCGCCTAGAGTATTATATAATAGAAGGAACCGCCGCAGGTTGAAGCGACGTGCGGTAAACAGCCGGTGACATCAGGCGGTGTTCGAAAAGTGCGCGCGCAGGCCGGCTGGCCAGCCGCCGCTGATCGCAGAATTCCCGGCGTCCCAGGCCAGCGTCGCCCGCTGGCATCCTCTTATCTCACCGACCCCCTTCAAAACTTTAAGGGGTTGGGATCTTTTTTTTTTTTTTTTCTGCCAATTTTTTTCCCCAGTCGTGGGAAACAGAGGATTCACACAATCTGTGCAAATACATTCCTAACAAAATTATATTGAAACCAAAATTTTAAAAGAATTATTCGATAAAATATATAAATTTAGCTTTTTTTTTTTCAAGCGCGACTCAAAATTTTTTTATCCAAACCTTTATATAAACATATAAACAGTATAATCTCCCATGAATGACCATTTCCCTGTGATTGTTTACTTTAGTTAAAAATGGTTTCTGAACTAACCAAGTAAACGCCATCTTTTTTTTTTCCAAAATGTCACCAGGGACATTATTTTGAAGAGTCTCATGGGAGATTAAACTGCCCTTTTTGTCTCTTTTTCACCTTTTTTTTACCTAATAAAATCTTCTCATACATCTATTTTAAAATTTGATTGTTTTTTGGCCTTCTCTTCCCCCCAATTCTCTTCCTTTTTATGCACGCTGCACTTTGTCTAGACTAACTTCTTGTCTCCTTTTTTTATATTTGCACTTATATAACAACCTCTCTCTATCTTTGTTTTAACTAACTTAATTATTATCTTTGGATTAACTAATGGGTGTCTATGGTTTCCTTTATATTCTTAGAATAATATCAATTATTTATATTTAATATTATAAGCATGTATAACCTTTTATTTAAACACAAGGTAATAAGACCAAATCTAAATAAATAGTGTGTGAGGTTTCGATAACAGCATTGTTACCATTTTCAGACAAAAGTGCTGTTTGAAGATAGTAACAATGCTGTTACCGAAATGTCACACACTTATTTATTTATTTGGATTTGGTCTTATTACCTTGTGTTTATAATCCAAATTGTGCCTTATAACTTTTATTTAAAAATGACCCCTTTTATATAGCGAACCCCAATGTGATTGAAACTGTGGTTTACTATAGGCATTGTTTGTTATAGCCATATAGTTTAATATATTATAAAAATAAAATGGGGATTATTTCAGGTTTGTTTTATAAGGGAAGGTTCGCTATATCCCAGGTTCGTTTTTGAGGTTTTACTGTATATATATGTACAGTAGAACCTCCCTGTAAAGGACAACATCTAATTGCAGAGCCAAAATGTCCAAAGAGCTAAGGTGTCTTTTAACCGGAGAGTTACTAAATAGTAAAAATGGTATTTTTGTAAATGAAAACTGTCCTTTGTAGAGGTGTGTCCTCTAGCATGAGTGTCCTCTCATGGAGAGGTTCTATTGTACTTGAATTATTATTATTTTTTTTCTTCCTTTCTATCTATACCATTGACACCAATGTTGTTTTTTCCTCCCTCCTGTTAGATCCAAGTTATAGAGGATGACAAGAAGAACAAGTCTGGGGAATTCTTCACGGGGAACAAAGGTCTTGTTCCCCCCCTGGTAACCACCAACTATTTGGTCAGGGATGAGGGTAAGTACTGGACAACACGGTTCCATGTTGTGATGTCTTCCATTCTGTCTGTGTATTACAGGTATCTGCAGCCCCCGGTTTATCAGGTCCACTATCTACAATGTGCCTTGTACGGCGGATATGCTCAAACAAACCAATGTGCCCTTCGCCATTACCATATCTCCCTTTGCCCGGCTAAATGAAAATGAGGTAAGTCTGACCCCAACTCTCTCTCTCTCGCGGTGGGCGCCACCAATGAAGACCTTGTATATATATATTTACTAGCCGAATGACCCGGGCAACGCCCGTGTTTTACCCGATTGAATGTTTTGATTCAAATACTATTTGTTACAATTATAAATTGGCGCCTTAAATATATCCCTAATGATAATAGTACTTACATATGTACATAAGTATGTGTATATATATATATATACACCTTAATTGTACAAAAGCTACATACCTATACTTTCGATATTTGTGAACCTATAATGAGGTATTGTTAACAATAGATTATTTAAGGAGCGACCCGCTCCAACACAATAGTTACAAAAACAACAAAGCGAATGGGGGGGGCATGTTGGGGGTGGGCAAAGGTGGCGTGATCGTAGCCAACCAATAGGAGAGCGCCATTCCAAAAAAAAAGCAAACGGTGACAGAGATGAAAAAGAATTGATGATGCTCGTAACTGTATATTATTTATATTTATGTGGCAATAATAAAATAATAAGGTTGGGAAAGAGAAATAAGGACACCACAATTTGGAAGAGGAACCCAGACAACCAGAGAGAGAGACGGGCCTGCCACCGCTGAGCGGCCGTTCGTGTCGCACACAATCACCAACTGTCCTAAAAGACCCAAGGTGTTGATGGACGGGCCCCATTTGCCGCCCCTCGGAATGTCGCTGCTGTCTCAATTGACCGGACTTTACATCCCATCTCTCTCTGGGCTGGCTCTAGGTTTGCTTTATTATTCCTGGAAGAGTATATATTATGACATATATATATGTATATTTATCAATTATCATATCTATTTATATCTATTTATTCATATATCTCTCATTATTAATCTTTATTTATTTATTTTATGTATTTAACCTTATATAATCTTATATGGACGTTATAATAAATCAGTTTCAATCTCTCTCTCTCTCTTTAGATTATTTGATACAAGGTAATAAGACCAAATCCAAATAAATAAATAGTGTGTGACGTTTCGGTAACAGTGTTGTTACCATCTTCAGACAAAATCCCCAACACTCTCTCTCTCTCTCTTTGGTTTAACTCTACAAGAAAATAAGACCTAATCCAAATAATTTTTTTTTTTTTTGCTTATCCCTAGTACACGTGGTACAGGCCATGATAATCATGGTGGGTAGTTAGCGACTGCTTTTACTGTAAGCGCACCACATGTCTACACATGTGAAAAGCAGTTCGACTTTGCACTTACAAATGTGCCCCGTTTGGTTACTTGCACTCGCTGGTGGGGTTGGACTTTTGCAAGAATCGGGGGCCATTGGAGCATTTTTTTTTTAAACAGAAAAAAGTGTCCAATGTGGGAATCAAACCCAGGTCGTAGTGGTCGAAAACCAAATGGTTTAACCAGCTTTCCACCAACCCTCCAATCCAAATAAATAAATAGTGTGTGTGACGTTTCGGTAACAGCGTTGTTATCATCTTCCGACAAAAGTAATGATGGTATTGTAATGTCGATTCAGTACTTTTGTCTGAAGATGGTAACAACGCTGTTACCGAAACGTCACACACTATTTACTTATTTGGATTTGGTCTTATTACCTTGTGTTTATAATCTATAATCCAAATTGTGACTTATCATTTAGATTATTTGGTTTAACTCTTTTTGTTTTTCTTCCCGAAATTCTGTAGAATATCCACTTACAGTAGAACTACCCTCTCTCTGTTAAGGACAACACCTAGTTGTAGAGCAAAAGTGTTCTCTTTAGAGAGAGGTGTCCTCTTACTGGAGAGTTGCTAAATAGTCGTTTTTCTTATCTCCACTCAATCATATTACGGTATCAAGCTTGTAAAGTTGACAACCATCATAATTGGTTGAAGTAGAATGCCTCTGCCTTTGTCATTAAGACTGTGAGCACTACTCAGTGACAGGCCGACTTAGCTCCAAAAGAAATGGCTGCTTCTGACATGAGGAACAGGCACCATGTGCATCCTCTCCTAACATGGAGTACAAACGCTGCTCATCCTGTATCCCTGGAGTTTTTACAGTGTACTATCAACCGGGCCAGCTGAGCCCAGGTTTTTTAGCGAGCTTGTTACTGCTCCCCCTCATCCGGGCTTGGGACTGGCAAAGGCGGAGTTAATATATATATATATTTTTGCTTATCCCTAGTACACATGCCATGGTAATAATCATGGTGGGTAGAGGTAGGCGACTGATTTTACTGTAAGTGCATCATGTCTACATATGTGAAAAGCAGTTCGACTTTGTACCTACAAATGTGCCAGAGTCCTATTTGGTTACTTGCACTCGCTGGTGGGGCGGAGTTAATATAAAGAGAGGTAGTTCTATTGTTGAATCAGATGCTATGTCACTCAATGATGACATCCCGTGTCCCCATCATCACAAAGGTGTGTGTTATCCAGACCCAACCCCCCATCTCAGACCTGGGAGAGCTGGGTCCAGTGCGGTGTAACCGCTGCAAAGCCTACATGTGTCCCTACATGCAGTTCATTGACGGAGGTCGCAGGTTCCACTGTGTCTTCTGCAAGGCCACCACAGATGGTGAGTATCATTGGTGCTTCCCCTGAATCCCCACTGCTATACGTATGTGTGTCTTACAGTACCTGTGGAGTACTTCTGCCACCTCGACCACAACGGAATGAGGTCCGACATGTTTACCAGGCCTGAACTCTGTCTCGGATCCTACGAGTTTGTGGCCACTCGCCAGTATTGCAAGGTACGCTGCTTCTTTTTGTTGATCTTTCTTTTAATAATATCAAAACAGTGGAGTCTCATTATAAAAGCAACTTTAATTATATCATCCTATTTCCAAATTCTCCTGAGGAGAGTGACAGAGTCACTGAAACATCGGGGAGAGGAAGACTGTTGAGATGCAACTGTATCTTTTCCAAAAAGATTTCAAACCAACCAATAATGTTCAACACCTAAATCTAAGGTCCTAATTTTTTAAACTAGGCTGGTAATAACAACATTCTATATACAGTTACGAGCGTCATTCCTCATCTCCTAATCAACTCTGTCACCGTTTGCTTTTTATTTGGAATGGCGCCCTCCTATTGGTTGACTACGATCACGCCACCTTTGCCCCCCCCCCCATCATGCCTCTCCCACTCGCTTTTTGGTTTTTGTAACTATTGTGTTGGAGCGGGTTGCTCCTTAAATAAATGCATATATTAGATAATAACTAAATGGAATCCTCTCTTTCTTTTTCCCAGTATGAGACGCCTACGGAAGCCAACAGTACATAGACAGATAAAGCACATAGGCTATAGTTATTAACTAATATATGCATTTATTTAAGGCGCCAATTTATAATTGTAACAAATAGTATTTGAATAAAAACATTCAATCGGGTAAAACACGGGCGTTGCCCGGGTCATTCGGCTAGTGGTGTTATAGATACAAGAAAATAAGACCTAATCCAAATAATTTAATAGTGTGTGACGTTTGAGCAAAATGTCACGCGCTATTGAATTATTTGGAATAGGTCTTATTTTCTTGTATCTATAATCCAAATTGTGCTTTATCTACATGGTGTTACAAACACAAGGTAATATGACCAAATCCAAAGAAATATTTAGTGTGTGACATTTTGTTAACAGCGTTGTTACCATCTTCAGACAAAAGTACTGAATGAGAAATTTTACCACAGCATGTTTTAAATAGTTACTGTTATCAAGTATATAAACAAGATAGCAGATAGAAGAAGATAGTTTTCGAAGAACCCTAAAATATTCTTAAAATTAGAAGTTGAAAAAAACCCCAACTTTTTTCAGATAAAATTAAAAGCATATCTGTAAATATCATTGATATTTTCTTTTTCTTCCATTCTGTTAATTGTAGCACATTTCTTTTGAATGAAAAAAAGCTTCTTTAAATTGTCTCTTAAAGTAATTTTTCTTATAATCTTTGTTTCTTTTAGATTGGAATTATTATGCCCTGTGATTTTTCTATGTTCTACAAGTGCAGAATTCTCAATTTTATCCCATTTTAGAGCATATTCATGGTTTTTCTCTTAAATTTCTGAATGTTTGTCCTACATAGCATTGGTCACATTTTTCACATTCTACTTCATAAATTAAACCTGCTCTTTTTTGGTAATTGACTGTTCTTATGGTTATAGATATATTGAGAAATAAGTTTTACATGGTTTCCCAGTACTATAGGAATTGGTTAGTTCAATGGTTTCTGTAAACAGAGCTGCTATATTTAGTGGTACCAAGGTTTTGGCTTCCTTCTTTCTTATTTCCATTCAATCATATTAGAGTATCAAGCTTGTTGATGGTGTCTGCTGAGGATGAGTCTTCTTCTTCTTCTTTCTTATCTACACTCAATCATATTAGAGTATCAAGTTGTGAAACTTGATGGTGTCTGTTTGACAACCATCATGACTGGGTGAAGTAGAATGTGTCTGCCTTTGTCATTAAGACTGGGAGCACTACTCAGTGGCAGGCTGACTTAGCTCCAAAAGAAATGGCCGCCTCTGACATGAGGAACAGACACCATGTGCAGCCGCTCCTAACATGGAGTACAAACGCTGCTCATCCTGTATCCCTGGAGCCCTTACAGGGTACTATCATCCGGGCCAGCTGAACCCAGGTTTTTCAGCGAGCTTGTTACTGCTCCCCCTCCTCCTTTTTAATCCTGAGGATGAGTAGAGCTCATCAATGGATGAGTGAATATACAGTCAATAATATGTTCCATGGTTTTGTTGTTAACTTAGTCTGGTCAACAGCCAATGAATGCTGGGTGTGTGTGTGACAGAATGAGGAACTTCCCAACCCCCCAGCCTACATCTTCATGATTGACGTATCCTACAACAGCATGAGGAACGGAATGGTTAAACTTCTCTGCGCCAACCTCAAGTCTCTCCTGCGCAGAATCCCCAGGTAAGAGACAGTATCCTCCTCTTCTCTATTTTGAACTCCAGGGGGTTGAGGAGATCAACAACATCTAGGACACAAGACTTAGTGTTGAGAATATATAATTGTATTTATAATTGTACACAGTAGAACTTACCTCCCTGTAAAGGACACCTAATTGCAGAAATTTTGCAGATCTATTTTTAAAAGAGAGAGAGAGAGCTAGTGTGGGGTGTCTCTTTCAATTAATCAAGAGTTTTGGAAGGATTATAATTTCAGGAAACTTATCCGTGGTTTGACCACCATATTGGCTGTTAGCAAGTTTCTATATTCTTGGTAGAGATGGATTGTATAAGCAGACACAATACCTGGGGCCGCACACCTGCACTCCACATCTGGCCTTTCATCTCTTCCCTTTCTGTACATTAAACTAAATACCTCACTTTATAAGGCACAATTTGGATTATAGATTATAAACACAAGGTAATAAGACCAAATCCAAATAAATAGTGTATGATGCTTTGGTAACAGCGTTGTTACCATCTTCAGTACATTCAGTAATTTTGTCTGAAGATGGTAACAATGCTGTTACCAAAACGTCACACACTATTTATTTGGTTTGGGTCTTATTACCTTGTGTTTTAAATACCTCATCAACTTTCTAATTTACTTGTTACCTAATAATGATTGAGGAGATGTATTTATATGGTTTGCTGGAGAGAAAAATGTAAAGGATCAGGTAATAAAATTAGGGAGAGAAATGCATCAATTTTTTTTTATTATTATCTTTAATACAGGCCATGATAATCATGGTGGGTAGAAGTTGGCGTCTGCTTTTACTGTAAGTGCACCACATGTCTACACATGTGAAAAGCAGTTCGACTGTTGATGAGTTAGACATGATCAGATGCCAAAGAAAACTAAATCAGTGAAAAAGTAAATGGTTCTCTCTTAAGTTAGGTGTGATCTTCTAAATCAGCTTTTAATTTGAGTCAAAAGGCGATCCATTAATTAAGATTATATAAAAAGGCGTACCTGGATCTGTAAAGAAAAAAAAAACTTTTTCTCTCAAAATATTTCGAGAGATTGCAACCTCTTTATCTAATTTATTGCACAGTGATTACTTTGTTGTAAAACAACAGTTATATGTAATTCTACTGTCCTAAAAGCTTATGTCCATAGTTTTTTTAAAAATACTAATCACTAAGATTCCATCCTTCAGTGTAGCATATATAAGCAGAATCATCCAATACATGTCTTGCCACAGAAAAATAAACTTACTTTTAAAGAAATAGAAACAGTAGCCAAAACAAAAATAAACAAGAACTGGAGGATCCCACCTAAGCACAGTTAGTACAGTGGAGTGAACCCAGGAGGAGCTCTAAACATCAGAAATAGACAGCATCAAACAACACTAACAAGATTTAGAACAGGCCATCTCAAGCCATTGAAGATAGAAAATAATAACAAAATCTACCCCACTTGCCCAAAATGTAGCTTGTCACCTGCAGCTCCAGAACACATTTTGGCTTGCATTAGATGCACTAAACAGGACCTTTGGGAGAGGCCGCTGCTCATCATAAAACAGCTCGAGGAGCATGAACTCATGGAATTCGTGTAATCTTTACACAAGGGGATAAGAAACAACAACAACAACAACATCATCCAATACAGTATTAGATCTCTAAGAAGAGTTCTGGTAGATTAAATTGGTACAACCGCTGAGAGGGTTCACCACTGATGAGCCAAGCTCTCCCAATATTTTTTCCATTGCAGTAAGGAAGTAGTAGAAGTTTGTTTTATGTGTAAAATAAACATACATAGCTTTAATGTTTTCAATTCTTATCTACAAAGGGATGTTGTTTCCAGGCCCACGGATGAGAACAGCCCCAGGCTGAAAGTTGGATTTGTTACCTACAGCAATGTGGTCCATTTCTACAACATCAGCGTGAGTTTGTCCTTCTTTCTACCTCCTTGTTGCTCTTGTGTTTACATGCTAGCTGGACTCTCATATAAAAATATTTTATTTATTTATTTATCCCTAGTGGGGGTCGGTGGAAGGCTGGTTAAACTGTTTAGTTTTCGACCACTACGACCCGGGTTCGAATCCCGCATTGGACACTTTTTTCTGTTTAAAAAAAAAAATTTTTTTTAAATGCTCCAATGGCCCCCCTGATTCCTGTAAAAGTCCAACCCCACCAGCGAGTGCAAGTAACCAAACGGGGCTCTGGCACATTTGTAAGTGCAAAGTCGAACTGCTTTTCACATGTGTAGACATGTGGTGCGCTTACAGTAAAAGCAGTCGCTAACTACCCACCATGATTATCATGGCCTGTACCACCGTGTACTAGGGATAAGTAAAAAAAAAATTATCCCTAGTACACACACACTTGGTACAGGCCATGATAATCATGTTGTTGTTTCTTATCCCCTTGTGTAAAGATTACACGAATTCCATGAGTTCATGCTCCTCGAGATGATAATCATGGTGGGGGGGTAATAATGAATATGATAAAATAGGGAACGTTATTGGAAGACATCTAAGGCTATTTCTGTATATTGGAATTAAAGTTTTTTTTTTACCTAAAAAAAATTGTCAAAAGTGAGATTCGAACACTCACCCACATCAGTGGACCAGAACACCCAACTCCTGCTATAGGATGAAATTTACTCTTGAGTCTGGCGCCTTAGACCACTCGGCCATCCTGACAATAGTAAATAAAACTACTTCTATTCTTCTTCTTTCTTATCTCAAAGCCATGATAATCATGGTGGGTAGTTAGCGACTGCTTTTACTGTAAGCGCACCACATGTCTACACATGTGAAAAGCAGTTCGACTTTGCACTTACAAATGTGCTAGAGCCCCGTTTGGTTACTTGCACTCGCTGGTGGGGTTGGACTTTTGGAAGAATCGGGGAGCCATTGGAGTATATATATATTTTTTTAAACAGAAAAAAGTATCCAATACGGGTCGTAGTGGTCGAAAACCAAACGGTTTAACCAGCCTTCCACCGACCCCCTAAACTACTAATGTATAAAAGGTTGAAGTCCATCATTTATAACTTCGAAACAAACTTGCACAAAATGGCATTTTTCCCCTACTTCTGTAAGTTGAAAATAATCTTGAGAGTATTTAATTGTCATCACCTGGGATGAAATTCTACAATTGCCAAATGGAAGATGATAAGAAGATTGGGGTTGACTTCTCTTGCCTCATCAGAATGGTAGATTGTGAAATGTATGGGAGGGTTTCACCACCGATGAGCCAGGCCTCCCTAAGTTTCATCTTTTATTTTGTAATAATTGTACAACTTTTTTTTTTCACTTTATATAATTTAAAAAGATGACATGATTAAAAACACAAGGTAATAATCCAAATCCAAATAAATAAATAGTGTGTGACATTTCGGTAACATCGTTGTTACCATCTTCAGACAAAAGTATAAGACATTTTGTCTGAAGATGGTAACAACGCTATTACCGAAACGTCGCACACTATTTATTTATTTGTATTTGGTCTTATTACCTTGTGTTTATAATCTATAATCCAAATTGTGCCTTATCATGACATGATTAAATTTGCAAAAAAGAAGGTGTTTTTCTGCCAAAATATTTTACTTAATAGTCAAAGTTTCACAAGGTAATAAGACCAAATCCAAATAAATAAATAGTGTTTAACGTAATACTATTTATTTATTTGGATTTGGTCTTATTACCTTGTGTTTATAATCTATAATCCAAATTGTGAATTATCAGTCAAAGTTTCAGTTTATTATTATGAGAGAATTGCAGGTGTTAATAATTATAAATCTTCACAAGGCAATAAGAAGACCAAATATAAATAAATAAATAGAAAGATTTGGTCTTATTACCTTTGTGTTTATAATCTATAATTCAAATTGTGCCTTATTAATTATAAATTTTTGTAAAAAATTAAACCTAGTAATAACTCTTTGCCTCATGATTTTATACTTTGAAATATTTTTCTTCTCTCAAGGTGATTATCAAACTTGCAATATCAATCTTGTTATATTAGTGTATTCTCTGAGAATGTAGCTCAGTATCAAATATTCCAATGTGCTTTGTAAGTGCAAAGTCAAAACCATTGGTTTCGACCGCTCTGACCCGGGTTTGATTCCCGCTATAGGCACTTTTTTCTGTTTTTAAAAAAAATGCTCCAAATGGCCCCCGATTCTTGCAAAAGACAACCCCACCAGCAAGTGCAAGTAACCAAACGGGGCTCTGGTACATTTGTAAGTGCAAAGTCGAACTGCTTTTCACATGTGTAGACATGTGGTGCACTTACAGTAAAAGCAGTCGCCAACTTCTACCCACAATGATTATCATGGCCTGTACCACGTGTACTAGGGATAAGCAAAAAAAACTCTTTGCCTCACGATTTTTATACTTTAAAAAATTTCCTGCTCCAGGCGATTATCAAACTTGCGATATCAAACTTATTACATTAGTGTACTCTCGGAGAATGTAGCTCAGTATCAAATATTCCAACGTGCTTTGTAAGTGCAAAGTCAAACTGCTTTTCACATGTGTAGACATGTGGTTCACTTACAGTAAAAGCAGTCTTCTACTTCTACTCACCATGGTTATCTGTACCACGTGTACTAGGGATAAGCAAAAAAGAAAAAAACACAATAACTCTGGAAGATATTTGATACATAGTGACCTTCATTGAAGATACACGAGATAACCATGTGTGAACAAAATTACTAATGTCACCTTTAAAAAAAACCAGAGTGGTTGCAGGGAGGAGCCCAGCCCAAGCTGCTGACAGTACCAGATGTGGCAGACATGTTCATGCCTCTTCTGACAGGCTTCCTGGTGTCTTTGGATGAGGCGGAGTCTGCCCTGGACAGGTAGGACAGCTGCGGAGACAACAGACAGGCTGTAGGTGTTGACTGTCTGTCCAATGTCCAGTCTGCTGGAGCTTATCCCCACCATCTTCGGAGAGACCAAGGAGACTGAGACCATTCTGGGACCTGTCATCCAGGCTGGCTATGAGGCCCTCAAAGTAAGTCCCTCTCTTGGTTCTTTTGTATTTCTGCCAGCCTTCTCACATTGACTGGTCTTTCTCCATCTTATTTAAGAGTCTAAACCTACCCGTTATACATTAGAGGCCTTGCCGCTCCAGAACCTCTTTTGGCTTGCAATAAATGCACTAAAAAGGACCTTTGGGAGTGGCTACTGCTAATCAAACAGCTCGAAGAGCATGGAATTTGTGTAATCTTTGCACTAAGGGATAAGTAACTACAACAGAGGCTTTGTCATTGTTGAGAAATCACCTTTTGCAAACTAGTTGGGTTCTTGTCTGGCTAGGATTACATTGACCTCAATTTGTACTGATTTGTTATCATGCATCATTCCCATTTTGTCAGTTTTTTTTTCTAAGCGCTGGAAACTGTGTTGCACACCTCTGAAGACTTAGCCATCTATAAAAAACCTTCTTTTTAGATACCATTGGGGTTCCTGCCTTCTTGTATGGCTATCCATTTATGAGACTAAAGTGGAAGATGTAGTGTAAAACAGCTTGTAGGACAAGAAGAGACTACCATAAACACAAGGTAATAAGACCAAATCCAAATAAATAAATAGTGTGTGACGTTTCTGTAACAACACTGTTTTTTTATTTATTTGGATTTGGTCTTATTACCTTGTGCTTATAGTCTATAATCCTAATTGTGCCTTATCAATAGACTACCATGTTTTATCCATGGTGTAATAAAGTCTCATAGGACTCAGTCAGAAATGATTGCTGTGTTACAGGCTGCCAACTGCGCTGGCAAGCTGTTCATCTTCCACTCCTCCCTGCCCATCGCAGAGGCCCCAGGCAAGCTGAAGAACAGGGATGACCGCAAGCTGCTGGGAACTGACAAGGAGAAGGTACTTGGATGTGTGTGGAGATTGTAAGAAAGAATTGTCGGCTAATATGGAATACAGGACCTTTGGGAGAGGCCGCTGCTTATCATAAAACAGCTTGAGGAGTATGAACTCATGGAATTCGTGTAATCTTTACACAAGGGACAAAAGGTAATAAGACCAAATCCAAATAAATAAATAGTGTGTGACGTTTCGGTAACAGCATTGTTACCATCTTCAGACAAAAGTACTGAATGAGAAATTTTATCACAGCTTTTATCATTCAGTACTTTTGTCTGAAGATGGTAACAACGCTGTTACCAAAATGTCATACACTATTTATTTATTTGGATTTGGTCTTATTACCTTGTGTTTATAATCTATAATCCAAATTGTGCCTTATCAACTTTACACAAGGGGATTAGAAACAACAATAATATGGAATATATAATTCCAAATCATCTCCTTTGTCAAATTAAGACAACCAACCTATATACCATAGTTTCAGACTATGACCCTAATCAATATAGGGGCAGCTCTGATTTTGTATTGTCCTGGGGGATATATGAAATCAGCTGAAACTGCCAAAAAAAAGTGTTTAAAAAAGGGATAGGTACCTTTTTTTCTTCTTTATAAATATTCTTCTTCTCCCCCCACACATTCATACACTAGCAGTCTTTATATGATATCAAATTAGCTGGCACTTTTTGATTCTATTTTGATGAAAGCTGTGCCTTTGTTTATTTGGGTAAACTTACCTCAACTTCGGACACATAATGAGAGCAAAGAGTTTCCAAACCATCTGCTCTCATTATATGTCCTAAGTAGGTCAGACTTTGTTGACCTATTTGAGATTCTTGGGATAGAATAGGATAAATTTCACTAAAGAATCTGTCCATGGCACAAACTTGGTCCCTTTATTCTTCCAGGTGTATCCAACCCTCCAATATGGTCTATAGAGGATGGTACTTGGAGTACAAGCCCTGCAATTTACTTTTTGTGTACTTGATTTAGAGAAGGCTCTATAGTTATTATCCAAACTTCTTTGTTTCTCACTTCCCCATATCTGTCCACATTTGATCTTGAAAATTCCTAGTTATCCCGGTTGGAGTGAGGTGTGTGTACTTTACACAGATTTCTGGAGATGATCAAAAGTTTCTAAAAGTGATAGTAAAAGAGCATTAATAGGAATTATAAGTGGACATTGCCTATTCAGAATCAATCCTCAGAGCATATCTTAGGTTTGTGAGGATTTTATCTTGATATATGAAGTAATGTAAAGATTTATCCATTGGTGAAATATATCCCAGGTATAAAAGGAAAATACCCAAATGCAATATTACAGCAGTATGGTAGATTAAACTGGTGAAACTGCTGGGAGGGTTCACTACTGATGAGCCAGGCCCTCCCATTATTTTTATCGTTGCAGTTAAGGGGGCAGTAGAAAATTTAGCGGACACATTTCCACAAAGGACAGTTTTCATTTGCAAAATTACCATTTTTTGCAATTTAGCAACTCTCTGGTAGGAGGATATTTCTCCCTAAAGGACACTTTGGCTCTATAATGAGGTGTCAGGGAGGTACTGTATATCCCAGAGGAGTGAGACAACTGTTGATGTGACAGAGCCTACTGATCCCTCAGTCCTCTTTCTACACCCAGCTGGGCCAGCAGTGTGTGGGGGTCGGCTGCTGTGTGGACCTCTTCCTCTTCCCCAGCGCCTACATGGACGTAGCCACCCTGGGCCAGGTGTGCAAGCTCACTGGTGGCCACGTCTACAAGTACCAGTATTTCCAGGTAACTCCTTGTAACCTTGTTTCTTTGTCCATAGGTATCGTGTTTATATATACTGTTCTTTAATAATCAAGAAACGGTATTTGGCCAATTCTGGAATAATTAAAAATCAACGATCAGTTGATATTTATTCCGATAGATGGCGCAAGCCATCAGCAACTTTTAGTTGCACGATCAACAAATGCCCTTTTTCTCATATTTATATATACACTCATGAACTAAATTTGAGAAAGTGGAAAGTCTTTGATCTCGCTGGTATTCTGTTTTTTTGAAGAAGACGAGGCAATTTTGTTCACACTAGGTTATCTTGTGTGTCTTCAATAAAGGTCACTGTAATATCTTTCATAGTTATTGTCTGAATGTCAATATACATGCTAAAAGGTAAAATTTCCTTAAGTTTTGTTCAAGAGTGTATACAGCTCATATTCTGCAATGAATTTATTTCAACTGTGATGTTAAAATTCCACCCCAGTTGCCTACCTTAATTTAATCCACTATAATGATAAGAGACAATTTGGATTATAGATTAGAAACACAAGGTAATAAGACCAAATCCAAGGCCATGAATGGAAATGGCATTCATCACTTTTGTCTTTTTGTTTGACTCATGGAATTTGTGTAATCTTTACACAAGGGGATAAAAAAAACAACAACACTTTTGTCTGATGATGGTAGCAACTCTGTTACTGAAATGTCACACACTATTTGGATTTGATCTTATTACCCTGTGTTTCTAATCTAGAATCCAAATTGTACATAATCACCTAGTCCTTTTGTAAAAATCTATGATGCACACATCTTGTTTACACAATTGATAACAGTAACTATTTAAACCATGCAGTGGTAAAATTTCTCATTCAGTACTTTTGGCTACCCTCATGTTACGTGAAAGTCCCACACGGATCCCTGAAGGGGGCAATTTGAGTGGCTGAACAATGGCGCGGTGGATAGCAGCAAGGTCAGATGTTCCAGAGGACTGTCGTGTAGCAAGGGCCCGAGGTTTGGCAGCAGGCCTGGCTGGGGTCAGGGAGACTATGGTAACGTTACTGAAACCTCACACACTATTTATTTGTATTTGGTCTTATTACCTTGTGTTTATAATCCAAATTGTGGTTTATCATAGAAGGGAGGTTTTAACCCATTGTGTGGTTCCCTCCAGAGTGATGTGGATGGAGAGCAGTTCCTAGAAGACCTCAGGAGGGACGTGGAACAACAGATTGGATTCGACGCTGTGATGAGAGTGAGGACCAGCCAAGGCATCCGTCCCACAGACTTCTACGGCCACCATTACATGAGCAACACCACGGACATTGAACTGGCAGGGATCGACAGTAGCCACGCACTGTCGGTCCAGATCAAGTACGACGACAAGCTGGTAGATGAGGAGTGTGCCTACATCCAGGCAGCGCTGCTGTACACTTCCTCCACTGGCCAGCGCAGGCTGCGCATCCACAACCTGGTCCTGCCCACCTGCAACCAGATGGCGGATCTCTTCCGTAACTGCGAGCAGGATACCATCATGAACTATCTGGCTAAGGACTGTAAGTTATTCCAGTACTGGTGTAAGAAAGGCAATGTGCACTTGTTCTATCATTCTGAGACCTCGCTGACTGTCTGATATTTGGGAATAAGAACCCATCAAGACCAACGATGTGATGTTTCACAGCCTCAAATTACAGGTAAAGTAAAGCTTTCACCAAAGTATGCCTGGACCATGGATCAATGAAAGCTACACCCCATTCCATGAGATCAGGTGACTTGGAGGGGTCGGTGGAAGGCTGGTTAAACCGTTTGGTTTTCGACCACTACGACCCGGGTTCGATTCCTGCATTGGACACTTTTTTTCTGTTTAAAAAAAACATACATAAAAAAAATGCTCCAATGGCCCCTCGATTCTTGCAAAAGTCCAACCCCACCAGCGAGTGCAAGTAACCTAACGGGCCTCTGGCACATTTGTAAGTGCAAAGTCGAACTGCTTTCACATGTGTAGACATGTGGTGCACTTACAGTAAAAAAAGCAGTCGCCAACTACCCACCATGATTATCATGGCCTGTACCACGTGTACTTGGGATAAGCAAAAAACCGATAAGAAACTATACAAAATAAGGCCAAAAATTATTCTGAAAGAACAACAATTACAATATAATAAACATCCTAAATATCTTGGCTACACCCTGGATCCAGAAATTAACTCCAGTAAACATATTGAAGAAGTTATTAGAAAAGGAAGAGACCGACTAAAAATCCTGAAATATATTTCAGGAAGAGAGTGGGGAGCCGATGCAACCACACTAAAATTAACTTACACGTCTCTAATTAGACCTATCCTGGAATATGGATATCAAATCTATGGTACAGCATCTGAAACAAATCTAAAATCACTGGAAAGGATACAACTAAGTGCAGCTAGAATTATTACAGGTCTTCGAAATACCTGCCCTAACGATATTGTACTTTACGAGGCAGACATTATGCCCTTAAAGGATAGAAGAAGCTACAATCTGCCAAAATATATAAACAAAATCAAGAGTTATGGAAACAAACACAGAACTTCCAATTACATACTTAATTGGGAATCCAATCTAAGACTCAAAAAAGAAGGTCCTCTCCACCTGGCCAAAAGAAATGGATTTTTAAAATATAAAGTAGAAAAAAATTATTTAGCAGAAAAAATTTCTCCATGCGAACCACTACAAAATGTTATTTTTAATGACACTTTAAATGAACCCACCAACAAACAATACCAAAATCCAGAATACTTAAAACAATTATCATTAGAAATAATTAATAACATTCCTAAAAATGCAATAACTATTTATACCGATGGTAGCAGAGATGAGTTGGGACACACTGGCAGTGGCTGTCTCATCAAAACTACAAATGGCATTGAGAAAATGAACAGAAGAAACCCAGATTTTTGCTCAGTCTTCAGATCAGAACTTATAGCCATCTATGAAGCCTTAAAATCCATCAGAAATACTAATTATCAAGATATCTGGATTCTTACTGATAGTAGAAGTGCCATACAACACTTGAGTCACACAGGGGAACTCAGAGACAAAGTAAGCAGGAACATAATTGGTTATCTCCAAAAACTCTCAAAAACCTCAAAAATTCACCTTCAATGGATACCCTCACATGTTGGAATTGAAGGCAATGAAGCTGCTGATGTTCTAGCGAAAAAAGGCACAAAAGAACCCTTGCCACAGAAAAATAAACTTACTTTTAAAGAAATAGAAACAGTAGCCAAAACAAAAATAAACAAGAACTGGAGGATCCCACCTAAGCACAGTTGGTACAGTGGAGTGAACCCAGGAGGAGCTCTAAACATCAGAAATAGACAGCATCAAACAACACTAACAAGATTTAGAACAGGCCATCTCAAGCCATTGAAGATAGAAAATAATAACAAAATCTACCCCACTTGCCCAAAATGTAGCTTGTCACCTGCAGCTCCAGAACACATTTTGGCTTGCATTAGATGCACTAAACAGGACCTTTGGGAGAGGCCGCTGCTCATCATAAAACAGCTCGAGGAGCATGAACTCATGGAATTCGTGTAATCTTTACACAAGGGGATAAGAAACAACAACAACAACAAAAAAAAAAAAAAGAGATCAGGCAATACCCTGCCCTCTATATTCAAAATAATGAAACTATTCAGCACATTAAACACAAGGTAATGAGACCAAATAAATAAATAGTGTGTGACGTTTCGCTTAACAGCGTTGTTACCATCTTCAGACAAAACTGAAGTACTTTTGTCTGAAGATGGTAACAATGCTGTTACCAAAACGTCACACACTATTTATTTATTTGGATTTAGTCTTATTACCTTGTGTTTATAATCTATAATCCAAATTGTGCCTTATCTATTCAGCACATTTTTCTCTCTATTACATACTAAATGTTTATTTACTGTGTTGTTACTGCAGTATGTATGTGACACTGAGTTACTGCAGTATGTGACACTGAGTTACTGCAGTATGTGACATGTCTGGTGGGTGTCAGGTGTGTCCAAGCTGGTGGACCAGAGCAGCAAGGCCATCAAAGACAAAGTAATCGCCCTGGCAGCCAACATGCTGGGCTGCTACCGCAAGCAATGCGCCAACTCCACCTCCGTGGGACAGCTTATCCTCCCGGAGTGCATGAAGCTGATGCCCCTCTATGTCAACTGCCTCCTCAAGTCTGATGGTATCTCTGGCAGCGCGGAGATGCTCACTGATGATCGCAGTCTGGCCATGTACTCCATGGGTTGCATGAGTGTGGAGACCTCCGCAGGCTACCTCTACCCTCGCCTGCTCCCTCTGGTCAGTAGCTTGCCTCCTCTCTCTCTCTAATACACTTTTTCTAATTGCTTATCCCTAGTACACGTGGTACAGGCCATGGTAATCATGGTATAATTTGGATTATAGATAAGAAACACAAAGTAACAAGACCAAATAAATCAATAGTGTGTGACATTTGGGCATCAGCATTGTTACCATCATCAAACAAAAGTATTCAGTACTTTTAATCTGATACGTAGTATGATGCGATTTACATTAAAAGTGACTTGTCTATAGCACCTTCTCTCTATAGGACCCTAAACTACAGGCAAAGTCAGACTTTCACCAAAGTGTGCCTGGATCATGGTGTCATGATCAACGAAAGCTGCACCCCTACACCCCCATTCCATGAGATCAGAAGCTCAAGGAGCATGAACTCATGGAATTCGTGTAATCTTTACACAAGGGGATAAGAAACAACAACAGAAGTAGGCGACTGCTTTTACTGTAAGTGTACCACATGTCTACACATGTGAAAAGCGATTCGACTTTTGCACTTACAAACTAATACAGTAAATGTAGTGTGTTCTCTGTCTTTTAATGACAACAAAAGGGGGTTGATGGGAAGGATGGTCTAAACCGTTGGTTTTCGACTGCTAAGACCCCGAATCGAATCCGGCATTGGGCACTTTTTTCAAATTTAAAAAAAAATGCTCCAATGACCCTCAATTCTTGCAAAAGTCCAACCCCACCAGTGAATGCAAGTAACCAAAAAGGGCTCTGACATATTCATATGTGCAAAGTTGAACTGCTTTTCACGTGTGTAGACATGTGGTGCACTTACAGTAAAAAGCAGTTACCAACTTATACCCACCATGATTATCATGGTTTGTACCACGTGTAATAGGGATAATTAAAAAACAACAAGCTTTATAATGACCTTCTGGTCTTCTACAGATTCTCCTAACTGAAATGTAGGGTACATGCAGGAATAACAATAATAATACCTGTTGTGGCTTGATTGCTCAACAAATAATATAAATAAATAATTTTTTGACCACTTGAATTGATTTTGTTTTGAATTAGAATTTTTATTAAGAGACTTGATTCAGATGTTTTTATTAATGCCAGCAGTCTTGCTAGCTAAACCCAGGCTTTTTTTAGAGAGCTTGTTATTTCTCCCCTTACTTCCAGGTTCGGGGCCAGCAATACTGTAAGGAATTGTTAGTGTGTATATGATGACACATTAATGACCAGATTTGTTGTTGTTTCTTATCCCCTTGTGTAAAGATGACACAAATTCCATGGGTTCATGCTCCTCAAGTTGTTTTATGATAAGCAGCAGCCTCTCCCAAAGGTCCTGTTTAGTACATCTAATGCAAGCCAAAATATGTTCTGGAGCTGCAGGTGCCAAGCTACATTTATGGGCAAGTGGGGTAGATTTTGTTGTTATTTTCTATCTTCAATGGCTTGAGATGGCCTGTTCTAAATCTTGTTAGTGTTGTTTGGTGCTGTCTGAGAGTTCTTCCTATATGATGTCACATTTATATATGACCAGATTTTTTTTTTTGCTTATCCCTAGTACACGTGGTACAGACCATGATAATCATGGTGGTTAGAAGTTGATGACTGCTTTTACTGTAAGTGTACCACATGTCTACACATGTGAAAAGCAGTTCGACTTTGCACTTACAAATATGCCAGAGCCCGGTTTGGTTACTTGCACTCGCTGGTAGGGTTGGACTTTTGCAAGATTCGGGGGACATTGGAGCGTTTTTGTTTTTTTTAAACAGAAAAAAGTGTCCAAATGCAGGATTCGATCCTGGGTCATAGCAGTTGAAAACCAAGGGTTTAGACCATCCTTCCACCGACCCCCTGAGAGCTCCTCCTATATGATGTGACATTTATATACGACCAGTTAATTGATGTTGGGGGGTTGTGTTCCCAGCACGAGGTGAACCCGGACTCCAGTGAGATGCCAGTAGCTCTGAGGTGCTCCAGAGAGAAGGTGAAGGAGGAGGGAGCCTATCTACTGGAGAACGGCCAGCTGCTCTTCCTCTACGTTGGCATGGGTATCTCCCCTGATTGGGTGATGGCTGTCTTCAATGTCCCCAGCCCCACCCATATCAACAGTGAAAAGGTAAAGTACCTGCAATGTATTCTAGCCAGAAGACTTGAAAATATCATTTATTTTCAATGCAAAGAACAAACATAGCTAACACGATTCCACACTAAACTACAATGAACGTCTATATACACAAACACTATATATATAAGGGGGGAGAAGTCCGACCACACCTCCCTGCAGTCCCCCCTGGACCCTTGGAATATTTGATCAAATTCTGGTTCCTTTCTAAGGTGACTAACGTGGCAATGGCACCCATTTTCCAATGAAGAGCAAGATAGTGGACATTGCTGCTGCTGTGATGGAGATGCATGGAGACATCGAAGGCTCTTCTTTGGACACGACAACAAAAACAACAACTATATATATACATATACTCACAATTATCATCATTAACTCTGTGCACAAACAATTAAATAAAAACAATTATTAAACTAATTAGGTAATATATTACAGTACCACTTGCAGCTTGAAGTGTTTAAGCCACTCTGGATTGATAAGTACCACCAGTTTAGAACATACCACATACTTTGATCAATCTAAGCCAACATACTCTTTTACAAGATTTAGCCATCTCCCTCCCATCTTGAGAATTTAAACATCCCTCTATTCACAATGTCCAGAATCGACTATGGAGTAATTATGCCAAACTCACTTAAGAGAGCATACACAATCACAAACTTTTTTAATTCAACACCCCTCCCCCCTAAGAGATCTGAATTTTTTAAAAATTACTACCTACTTTTATTATATATAATTATACCGACTAGCCATATCCTTATTGTTTGCGGAAGAGCATTTCTTGATGCAAATATTTATATTGAAAATAGATAAATCTTTAATTAAAAAGGCACATATTGGATCAAAATATATTTTATTTTACCAATATTTCAGTTGGCTGAACGCCAACCTTTATCAAGGTGTTATAACATTTTAAAGTGTAAAACAACACTTAAAGTTTCACCGCATAAGTTTCTTTTTCTGTGAAAAATCAATATTTATTTCAAAGAGAAATATTTACTATTTCTAACTTTTTGGATCAAGTATGAAAGGGTGAAAATATGAAGAGTAATGGCGAACGGAAAAATAAAAGTGTCCAGGGGCGGGAATCGAACCCACAACCTTCCGCTTACCGGGCAGATGCCATGTCCACTAGGCTACCCTGGACGTATTTTCCATTCGTAAATAATACTTAAAGTAACTTATAATACATTATAAAGGACTGCGGCGTATGATTATAAAACAACACTTAAAGTTTCACCGCATAAGTTTCTTTTTCTGTGAAAAATCAATATTTATTTCAAAGAGAAATATTTACTATTTCTAACTTTTTGGATGAAGTATGAAAGGGTGAGAATATGAACACTGGACACTTTTATTTTTCCGTTCGCCATTACTCTTCATATTTTCACCCTTTCATACTTCATCCAAAAAGTTAGAAATAGTAAATATTTCTCTTTGAAATAAATATTGATTTTTCACAGAAAAAGAAACTTATGCGGTGAAACTTTAAGTGTTGTTTTATAATCATACGCTGCAGTCCTTTATAATGTATTTTAAAGTGTGTCAACAAGTTGTTGACAATATTGGTAAATATATGGTTTATATTGGTAAAATAAATGATATTTTGATCCAATATATGCCTTTTTAATTAAATATTTATATATAATTTTACTCTCCAAAAAACTTATGTCTATAGTGTGATTCAATACCATTTCTGAGATTCCACCCTTCAGTGTTGTCCAATACAGTATTAGAGCTCTAAGAAGCGGTCTGGTAGATTAAATTGGTGAAATTACCATGGGAGGGTTTACCACTGATGAGCCAAGCCCTTTTTCATCGCAGTAAGGATAGTGTAAGTTTGTTTTTGTTCAAAAGAAACATCCGTGCCTTAATGTTTCTTGTATAAAGTCACTGCTGGATTGAATTGTTATAGTCAGTTTTAAGATGATTTTCAATTCATCACAACATTCTCTCTTTACTGGTATTGGACATTTTGTTTTTAACATACTTATGGGAGTGTTGAATTTTACCCATGGAAGCAATGGGCACTTCTCCCGTCAAAATAAACGTCAGAATCTGACGCCATCTATTGACCGTCGCCGCAACTAGCGGCCTCGGGTCGGTGACAAAGACACAACACCAACTTTGGCAAACTGATAAGCGTCCACCTAGATGGACCTAGATGGTCTAGGTGGACGCTTATCAGTTTGCCAAAGTTGGTGTTGTGGCTTTGTCACCGACCCGAGGCCGCTAGTTGCGGCGACGGTCAATAGATGGCGTCAGATTCTGACGCTTCTTTTGACGGGAGAAGTGCCCATTGCTTCCATGGATTAATTTCCTCCCGGCAAATTTTCCATCTATGTTGAATTTTAGTCGGTTAAATTGAGCTGATATTGGTATTTGAAAAATTGTGGTTGAATTATAGTAGGTTTTTTTTTAAATTAAAGATTGGTTGAATTAAAGGAGTCATATTGTTGTTGTTTCTTATCTCCTTGTGTAAAGATTACACAAATTCCATCAGTCCAGGCTCCTCAAGCTGTTTGATGATAAGCAGTGGCCTCTCCCAAAGGTCCTGTAAAGGAGTCATATTGTTGATTGTAAGCAAAAGAAAAATTCAAGCAGAATTATTTTAAAAAATGGATAAGGGACAATTTGGATTATAGATAATAAACACAAGGTAATAAGACCAAATCCAAATAAATAAATAGTGTGTGACGTTTCGGTAACAGCGTTGTTCTATCTTCAGACAAAAGTATTGAATGAGATCGGAATTCATTTTGTGGTAAAATTTCTCATTCAGTACTTTTGTCTGAAGATGGTAACAATGCTGTTACCGAAACGTCACACACTATTAATTTATTTGGATTTGGTCTTATTACCTTGTGTTTAAAAAGAATTATCGCGCCAACCCTGTGGAAACTGCAATGTGTTATAATCCCCCTCAATGACATTGTCTCCCCACAGCAATAGCAGTTGTTGGGTGTTACAGAACTACCTACCTGAACTGAACACCCCTCTCTCCCGAGCTATCTGGGCCATCATCCGCCGGATCCGAGAGGAACGGCATAGCCACATGAAGGTAAGTTGGTTTACTATTGGTTGGTTAACCTCTCTAGTCGGATTGCTACAACCCGGGATCAAATCCTGCATTGGACACTTTTTTTTTCTAATTAAAAAAAAAAAAACAAATTCTCCAATGGTCACTGTTTCTTTCAAAATTCCAACCCCACCAGCGAGTGCAAGTATAATCCAACAAGGTTCTGACACATTTGTAAGTGCAAAAGTTGAACTTTCAAAAATAAAACTACAACCTTTCGCAATGAGTTTTTTTTATTATGATATTCATAATAAAAGAAACTCATTGCGAAAGGTTGTAGTTTTATTTTTGAAATTTGTAACGCAATTTTTCGTTTACTTCAAAAGTTGAACTGCTTTTTTTTTTACATGTGTAGACGTGTGGTGCACTTACAGTAAAAACAGTCGCTACCTACCCATCACGATTATCATTACCTGTACCACATGTACTAGGGATAATACAGGTATTAATAATAATAAAAAAAATAAAAATTTTTTTTTTTTTCTTCTTCTTAATTTATCCACTTAATTCATGTTGATCAGTTTTCACCTTTCTAAGTTAAAAATGTTAGGGTACTTGCATATTCTTGTGTAGATTGTAAGCCTAGAGCTGAAGAATTTCTGTTGGTTGTTTTGTTGTTGTTGTTTCTTATCCCCTTGTGTAAAGATTACCAGAATTCCATTCATGGAAAGGAGTGCAGCTTTTGTTGATCATGGCACCATGATCCAGGCACACTTTGGTGAAAGTCTGACTTTGCCTGTAATTTGAGGCTGTTCCTAACATGGAAGCCTTTACTACCGACTCGAACATGAGTACAGACGCAGCTCCTCCGTATCCCTGGAGTGTTTGTTGGTTGTAGATAGTGTATGCGTCAGTGGAAGGCTGGTTAAACTGTTTGGTTTTCGACCACTACAACCCGGGTTCGATTCCCGCATTGGACACTTTTTTCTGTTTAAAAAAAAAAATATATTTAAAAAATGCTCCAATGGCCCCTCGATTCTTACAAAAGTCCAACCCCACCAGCGAGTGCAAGTAACCAAATGGTGCTCTGGCACATTTGTAAGTGCAAAGTTGAACTGCTTTTCACATGTGTAGATATGTGGTGCGCTTACAGTAAAAGCAGTCGCTAACTACCCACCATGATTATCATGGCCTGTACCACCGTGTACTAGGGATAAGCACAAAAAAAAAAACAGAAGCAGCTCCTCCGTATCCCAGGAGTGTTTGTTGGTTGTAGAAAGTGTATGCCCTACAGGAAGGTTGTTTGTGGCAGATGTTGGTGGTAAGACAAGGAGACAAGAAGATGTCTCTATTCCATCATCTACTGGTGGAAGATGAAGGCACCGGAGGTCCGTCCTATGTTAACTTCCTCTGTCACCTCCATAAGGAAATACGGACTCTCGTTAACTGATCCCAATCTTTACCACACATCTCTCTTCTTTATCTTCTTTGTTTTTTATCTCCTCCGTCAATCTTGTGTCCTCTCTTCAACACTCCCTTTTTTCTTCCCAATATGGTTTTTTTGTTTATTTCAATTTTAAAATTTTGTTTTTTTTGTGTTGTTTATTTTTTATACCCCCTTTTCATCAACCACCTCTCCCCTCTCCTACCCTGTTTCTCCTCCTCTTCCCCATTTTTCTATAGGCCCCCTCTTTTCTTGTTAAAAAATACTAAAAAAAAAATCCTGTATAGATATTTGATTATTATTATATTTATATATTATTATTAAAAAAATTATCTTTATATAATAAAAATGATATTTAGCTTTTTTTTTTGTGCTTGATTGTCAAGTGTTATTCTATTTTTTTATATATTAATTTTTTTTTTTTTTTAATATGAAAGAAGCAAAAAAAGCAAACAGAAGCCGCCAATCCAATCGTCAATGATAACAAATATGCAAATTTTTGTAGTTTCTCAACTATTTCCTATTTGCATATAACCCTCTCTCTTTCTGCCCAAGTTGTCCCCCCCCGACAACAAGAATTTTTTTCCAAGTGTAAATATATATATATATTTATGATATATATTGAGGCAAATGATTGAGAATGTATGAACAACATAATATAAGGGACAGTTTTAGACCATATTTTACCAGCTGCTGCCATGCCGAAGTATGATGATAAAACTGTTGATTTCATGAACCTCTATGATGTAAGGGAATAAAGATTTTTATTAATGTTGTTTAGCTTAATTCTTGTGTCTTGTTTTTTTTAACTTCTCTCTTTATTTTTTTGTTGTTGTTGGTGAGTTTCATTGTTGGAAATAGTATAAGTAGTGGTTTATGTTGTTGTTGTTTCTTATCCCCTTGTGTAAAGATTACACGAATTCCATGAGTTCATGCTCCTCGTGCTGTTTTATGATAAGCAGCGGCCTCTCCCAAAGGTCCTGTTTAGTACATCTAATGCAAGCCAAAATGTGTTCTGGAGCTGCAGGTACCAAACTACATTTTGGGCAAGTGGGATAAATTTTGTTATTATTTTCTATCTTCAATGGCTTGAGATGGCCTGTTCTAAATCTTGTTAGTGTTGTTTGATGCTGTCTATTTCTGATGTTCAGAGCTCCTCCTGGGTTCACTCCACTGTACCAACTGTGCTTAGGTGGGATCCTCCAGTTCTTGTTTATAGTGGTTTATTGTGAATGATATATAGTTAAACCTGTCTATAACGCCCCCTCTTGGGACTCACCAAAATAAGGTGCTATAGAGAGGGGGTGCTATAGACAGGTCATTTTTAATGTAAATCGCATCGTACTACGTATTTAAAATCTGGCACTATAGAGAGGGAGGTACTATTTAGAGGGGACGCTATAGACAGGTTTAACTGTATATATATATAGTAGAACCTCCCTGTAAAGAATACTTAATTGCAGAGCCAAAGTGTCCTTTAGGAAGAGGTGTATTCGTACCAAAGAGTTGCTAAATAGTAAAAATGGTAATTTTGCAAATGAAAACTGTTCTAGAGGTGTCCTCTAGTGCGGGTGTCCTCTCATGGAAGTTCTACTGTATGTATATAATATGGACCTAAAGAGAAGCAACTCTCCCCTAGGTTACCAGCTGAAACAAGTTGTTGTTGTTTCTTATCCCCTTGTGTAAAGATTACACAAATTCCATGAGTTCATGCTCCTCGAGCAGCTGAAACAAGTGGGAGATCCATGTACTTTGTCGATTGGTGACTCTCATCCACCTGGCAGGCTACTAACTGAAACAAGTCTTTGAGTACTTGAAATATTGATGCAAATAATATTATAATTGAGTTAAATAAATTTCAAAATATTTGAAGAGTTTCTTTTTTAAGATATTGGGAGGCAAGCTTTCGCGTGGTCACGCTTCATCAGGCCACTGTCTCCGCAAAGGCGTGCAACAGATACAATAGAGATTCAGAGAAATACAATCTCTATTGTATATGTGTTGCACGCCTTTGCGGAGCCAGTGTCCTGATGAAGCGCGACCGCGTGAAAGCTTGCCTCATGGTATCTCAATAAAGAAACTCTGAAAATATTTTAAAATTTATTTAACTCAATTAAGTCTTTGAATGGCTTCTTCAACAGTGAATTCCTACTAAATGGAGCCAAGAGATTTTGCACCTAGGACAAAAGCTGTATAGTGTGTGTGTCCATGTTCCCATATGTCTTTCAGCAATGCTACAAATACTTTACTGCAATTTACAAAAGACAACATTGTGGAAGGACTTAAGGAAAGCCATGGGAAAAACAAAGGTCAATTAAAAATATGCAAAGTTTCTTCAAACCTGTTGTTGTTGTTTCTTATCCCCTTGTGTATAGATTACATGAATTCCATGAGTCCATGCTCCTCTCCCAAAGGTCCTGTTTAGAAGTCTTCAAACCTTCATTCAACCTTCCTATTGTGTTTTTGCATTGAACTACCAGCATTTAGCCCATCAAAACGAATCTCATTGAAGAAAATCCGCCTTTGCCGGAAGAAAAAGGAGGAGGGGGAGCAGTAACAAGCTCACTAAAGAACCTGGGCTCAGCTGGCTTGGCTGATAGTACCCTGTAAGGGCTCCTGATCCAGTGATACAGGATGAGCAGCGTTTGTACTCCATGTTAGGAGCAGCTGCATATGGCATCTGTTCCTCATGTCAGAGGCGGCCATTTATTTTGGAGCTAAGTCGGCCTGCCACTGAGTAGTGCTCCCAGTCTTAATGACAAAGGCATTCTACTTCACCCAGTGTGGAGATAAGAAAGAAGATGAAGAACAAATAAATTAATAGTGTGTGATGTTTCAGTAACAGTTTTGTTACCATCAGACAAATCATTTTATATTCTTTTATTTGATGATGGTAACAGCATTGTTACCGAAATATCGTACACTATTTATTTGGATTTATTCTTATTACCTTGTAAGCTATAATCTAAATAGTGCCTTATCAGATCTGATTGAATGTCAAGTACACCATTGTCTATGTGCTCAATCAGGTTCAGCAATATGTTGAAACAACTTTCTTCCCAAATATATTTTGTCTCATCCTTCATGATGTATTTTTGGATATCCGAGAGTGTATTATCTATCTTTATATTATTACTAGACGAATGACCCGGGCAACGCCCGGGTTTACACGATTAAATGTTTTATTCAAACATATAAAACATGGCGGGCGGTCATGTGAAACAGCCCTCGCCGACAGCCATGCGCGAGCACAGGGAAATCACGTGCTCGCCGGCAGCCAACGGGCGCGCGCCGCCGGCAGGTCGCCTGAGCGTTCTAGAGGGCGCTGCTCGTGAGCTAAGTAGAATAATTTGAATATATAGTTTTAATAATTGATTTATATATTTTTAAAAATAGCCTATCGTCTTCCCCGTTATTTTTTACCTATGTATGGAAATTTAGGTTTGAATTAGTGAACTACTGCAAATTTGTATACCGGACATACAAACCAACAAACATACAAACATTCATTTTTATATATATAGATATCTACCTGTTGAAGAGCAGTATATTTGCTCGAAAGATTGCAAATTCAAAATTAAAAGAAACTTTTACCCTGATTTTTATTTTTCCTTTCAAATAATTTTTGGGTGACTATTGCTCACACTTCTATTTTTCTTCATGGTTTTTTTTCTTCCGATTATATACCCCATTATATATATATAATTAAAGGGAGATGTGCCTCTAGGTTTACATGAATATCATCCTTATGTAACTTTAGGTTGAATTTTAGCCTTAAAATTGGTCTACTTCACCAGCACAAACATCTTTATAAATGTATGTAATTCTGCTGTCCTCAAAGCTTATGTCCATAGTTCATCTAAAATACCCATTCCAAGTGTCTACCAACAGTATCACTATAAAAGGAAGTTCCAAAATTGCAATATAACAGCGGTATGGTAGATTAAACTGGCGAAACCGCAGGGAGGGTTCATCACTGATGAGCCAGGCCCTCCCTTTAATTTTTCCATTGCAGTAAGGGCAGTAGAAATTGTTTAATTTCAAAAAGAATCTTACGCCTTTAAAATTATTTTGATAAACATCTTTGTAAATTCAACTGATTTCATAATCCCTCTTGTATAATGTTATGAAATCGAAGCCGTCCCTGTACTGATGAGGGTCATAGCCTGAAACCATGGTATACTGGTTGTTGGATTTTTGTCTGAATTTTCCTAAACTGGTGTTATGACTGATTCTTTATTACCAATAGTAAACTCCACCTTTGCCGGTCCCAAGCCCGGATGAAAAAGGAGGAGGGGGAGCAGTAACAAGCTCACTAAAAAACCTGGGCTCAGCTGTCCCGGCTGATAGTACCCTGTAAGGCCTTCTAATCCAGGGATACAGGAAGAGCAGTGTTTGTACTCCATGTTAGGAGCAGCGGCACATGGTGTCTGTTCCTCATGTCAGAGGCGGCCATTTCTTTTGGAGCTAAGTCGACCTGCCACTGAGTAGTGCTCCCAGTCTTAATGACAAAGGCAGACACATTCTACTTCACCCAGTCATGATGGTTGTCAAACAGACACCATCAAGGGTCACAACTTGATACCGTAATATGATTGAGTGGAGATAAGAAAGAAGAAGAAGACTAGTAAAGGTTTTTTACTAAAGTAATAAACATAATACATTGTTCTAATGTATAATTAAAGGGAGAGGTGCCTCTTTTTAGGTACCTAAATATCATCTTTCTACAACTTTATGTTGCATATTTAAACTCATGGACAAAACTTAAGGAAGTTGTACCTTTTACCATGTATAGCAGGATTCAGATAATAACTCTGAAAGATATTACAGTGACCTTTATTGAAGACACGAGATAACCAAGTGTGTATACACTCATGGAGACAAAACTTAAGGAAGTTGTACCTTTTAGCATGTATATCGGGATTCAGATAATAACTCTGAAAGATATTACAGTGATCTTTATTGAAGACACACGAGATAACCAAGTGTGTATACACTCATGGACAAAACTTAAGGAAGTTGTACCTTTCAGCATGTATACCGGGATTCAGACAATAACTCTGAAAGATATTACAGTGACCTTTATTGAAGACACACGAGATAACCATGTGTGAACAAAACTTAAGGAAGTTGTACCTTTTAACATGTATACCGGGATTCAGACAATAACTCTGAAAGATATTACAGTGTCCTTTATTGAAGACACACGAGATAACCAAGTGTGTATACACTCATGGACAAAACTTAAGGAAGTTGTACCTTTCAGCATGTATACCGGGATTCAGACAATAACTCTGAAAGATATTACAGTGACCTTTATTGAAGACACACGAGATAACCAAGTGTGTATACACTCATGGACAAAACTTAAGGAAGTTGTACCTTTCAGCATGTATACCGGGATTCAGACAATAACTCTGAAAGATATTACAGAGACCTTTATTGAAGACATACGAGATAACCAAGTGTGTATACACTATGGACAAAACTTAAGGAAGTTGTACCTTTTACCATGTATATCAGGATTCAGACAATAACTCTGAGAGATATTACAGTGGCCTTTATTGAAGAAACACGAGATAACCAAGTGTGTATACACTCATGGACAAAACTTAAGGAAGTTGTACCTTTCAGCATGTATATAGGGATTCAGACAATAACTCTTAAAGATATTACAGTGACCTTTATTGAAGACACACAAGGTAACCAAGTGTGTATACACTCATGGACAAAACTTAAGGAAGTTTTACCTTTCAGCATGTATATTGGGATTCAGACAATAACTCTGAAAGATATTATAGTGACCTTTATTGAAGATACACGAGATAACCAAGTGTGTATACACACATGGACAAAACTTAAGGAAGTTTTACCTTTTAGCATGTATATCGGGATTCACACAATAACTCTGAAAGATATTACAGTGACATTTATTGAAGACACACGAGATAACCAAGTGTGAACAAAATTGCTTTGTGTCTCCTTAAAAAAAGTGAATGATTTGGCTGCGGTAAGGTAGTGATGAAGGTAAGGTAAAAAAAAAGGTGAATTGACAACCGATGACAATCATAATATGAAACTTTCTTGAGTTTTGTCCATGAGTGTATTTGTGTATGTGATAAGTAATAAAAATGATCATGTAAGCAGTGAGTAGATATGCCTTTTTTATGATAAAATTGTTGCCTTTTTTAAAATTCTTAATTTATATATATATATATATAATAAAAATATAATAGTGATTCTATATTTAAAATTCAATGAGTAAACTGATAACAATGATAATTTATATCAAGTAGATATATATATCTATATGAAAAAACAATAGAAAAAAATAAAAGATAAGTGGATCAGGTGTTGATATTAAAAATAAAGAAGGCATCTCCTGACCACGAGCACATGTGCTTTTTAGATGGCAGAGCGCCATCTAGTGGAGCAAAATTTATATTTTTTTCTATTGATTTTTCATGTTTTAAGCGTCTTTACGCAAATTTGGCCTTAAATACCCATTTCTTGATTTTTCGGGAAGCCATTGGGACCAAAAATATATTTGGTCGCAGTGGTTACAGCCTTCTCCACGCTGACGAGCGCCAACAGCGCGAAACGCGTTCGTGGATGGCTTTTCTTGATTTATCAAGAAATTGGGTTGGCCAAATATCATGGAGCAAGCTAAATAAACGTTTAGTTTATTTTTGCTCCACTAGATGGCGCTCTGCCATCTAAAAAGCACATGTGCTCGTGGTCAGGAGATGCCTTCTTTATTTTTAATATATATACAGTTAAACCTGTCTATAGCGCCCCCTCTCGGGACTCACCAAAATAGGGTGCTATAGAGAGGGGGTGCTATAGACAGGTCACTTTTAATGTAAATCGCATCGTACTGCATATTTAAAATCGGGCGCTATAGAGAGGGGGTGCTATAGACAGGTCACTTTTAATGTAAATTGCATCGTACTACGTATTTAAAATCGGGTGCTATAGAGAGGGAGGCGTTATTTAGAGGGGACACTATAGACAGGTTTGACTGTATATATATTGTCCAGAGTATGGTAGATTGACAAATAAAGAGAAAAATTGTCTAATAAGAGCTTTAACAATGATAAGATGGAAGATGGAAACGATGAGATGTTATTTGACTTGTACGTATTCCAAATAATTGATTGGAGTCAAGATTGGCTATGATCACAAGTTGGTTGTAGAACGGTGTCCATCGCAGTCAGGATCTTGTCGCGCATTTCCAGAATGGATCCATATTCTGGTAGGAACAATGTTCTCTCATGTGAACAGGGCAGATAGGAAGGTAATCCCCATCTTTGCAGGGTGAAAGGCTGACCAGAATGTCCTGTCTTTGAATCCAAACATAATCCAAATGGAGGAACTCTTCCAAATCCTGTTGTCCATTTTAATAAATCTGCCCTTCTTTGCATACTAAAAGCCATCACCATTTTCCAGAATCTTTTGACAACTAAATGATTGGCATGATAGCCTGATGCATATTGCGTATATTGTCTCCATTCCATAACATCAATTTCTTTTGAACCACATAATACAATCTCCAAATCACCAGCTTCAAATACTTGTACCAATGATAATGGTACAATCTCGTTAAATCCTGACATTAATACAGTCATCTGAACATCAATTGGTTCAACTACTTTTTCTTGTATTTCCTGATATATATAATCTTCTATAGGCATCTGTACAGAATTTGTCCCTTCGTTTGATATCACCTTGATTCTTTCATCGTGTAGTAATTGACTATGATGGTTATAGAAATCTGGGTAGATATCTTTCAGATCATCTAATGTAATACGTCTACCCAACATCATTCTATAGAATGGTAAGCCTAGATTGAGATCCAGTAGATTTCCATGGAACAAAGCAATTGCCATTATTTGACCCATTAAATGGAAATAAGCTAGATAGTCTTTTACTTGATGGGAATTTGAATTAATCATTAGGATGTTCGTTTTGCCACATGATAATGATTCAAAGAGTCCCATAGATTCTGATGTCAATTCTTTAACCACCAGAACAATCCATTCATCAAAATAATTGCGATGGTCGACTCTAGTATCTTTTAAAATGATCCATATGAGATGTTTTAGACTATCTAGATCTTTTACGGATGATAGAGAGGTGAGTGTATCTTGAAGGATATCTGATCGTCGAATTTTGAAGATGGTTGGAGGATTGGTAGGTCTTGATAGTCTGGTACGTAGAAAAACATAGCGTCGACGTAATTCTCGAATTCGTGTAGGTACTGATGGTCTTTCAACAGAATCATCAAATCTTGGATCACGCCATTGTGTGAATTTATGATTGTGATTGATAAAAAAAGATCTACCATCTGGATAAATTCTTTCTTCCCATCCTTCAGGTAATTCACCCAAGAATTCAAATGTTTCTAATTGTGGACGATTTGGTATATCACTTTCATCTGGTATTGGACTCGGTAATCCAGTTCGTGGATCAATCCATGTCGTTGCTTTGTTTAAATGATCAATATAGAATTCTCTACCGTTTGGTGCTATTTGCATTGACCAACAAGGAGGTAACATATAGAATGGAAGTTCTGTTAAATCTGTAACTGTTCCGATTGGTCCTTCAGTTGGAATGGTTAACGAATCAATAACTGGTGGTGGATCCCAACATGTTGATCTTTCTACATGATTCACATAATACATATGTCCATTTGTATCTTGACGTATCTCCCAACCAGCAGGTAATAATCGTGTTGACATTCTGGAATATAACGCTTCCAGATTCACAACCGAACGTTTATGTCCAGCACGAGCTACAAAATTCCTAAAGGATTCTCCCATCCGTTGAGGATTATCAAAATTCTGCAAATAGGAATGATAAACTTGCAATGTTCCAGTAACTAACATTGGATTCTTAGGTGATACCAAAGAATAAAATTTACCAACCTTATTAGGCCATCCTAATTCCAAAGCAACTTCTCCCAAAAAGATATCTACAGTACCAATAAGCTTGCTATTTAACATATATCTATAGAAGAGATCAAGACGAAGACGATGTTGGGATGGATGCACGATAAAAAAGACCTCTTCGTCCCATCTGGGATTGACGCTATGTTTTTTAGCATCGGTATAGATGGCGTGGAGAATTCGTTTACCATCCCTGTCTATCAGACATACCCTTACGTAGGGTTTTCCTTTCAACAAGGATTTTCTTGGAAGTTCATGTGCAGCTATAATCTTTAATCGAAGAAGACGTAGCTCATTCACTTTCAATTCAGAACTGGGACCCGAATCATCACCCATTTTTTTTTCACAGAAATAACTTCTTCATAGATAATGTCATCCTTTAATATATTATTCACAGAGAAATACAATCATAAATTGCAAGGAATTTGAATTTCAAATATATTTTTAGCCATTCTTCCTAATCAAGAGAATTCTTTAAATTGAACCAAAATTGAAATTTTACGAAACTTCCTTCCCAAATAACAGAGAATTTCTCTTTCATTTTTCCACAAAAAGTTTTTAAAAAATGTTCCCCCCTTTTTCAAAAAAATAAAATAAGATAATCTTTAGGAAGGCATGGAAACCCTAATATCAATCGACAATTTTTTTAAAGTCAATACAAAGCTATCCATCTGATCACAAGATGATCTGTTTCTGTCCGGTTTGTTTGTCGGCGGAGATCGTAAAACTCACTAACGATTTATGGAAGTTCCTGGGAGGAAATGACATAATCTTTACGAACTGGACTGGACCTTGTACTACCTTGGGTGCGGCTTTCTCAATAAATCTTTATTTTTATGTTTATGATTACATGATATCGCCAAGCTAGCGTGTTGAAGTTTATCTACAGTTTGGGGATTTCACACTATTTATAATTAAAGTACATATGAAAATGTTGTGCATCTTGACATATATATGTATGTATACCTTGCCAGCAAAACAACTCTTTGGTAGATTGTCAAGATTCCATTAGATCCCGTGTGGATCTCATGGAATAAAGTCCGCCCTAGACTGACGAGGGCCATTAGCCCGAAACCATGGTCTCTAAGTGGACGCTTCTCAGTTTGCCAAAGCTGGTGTTGTGGCCTTGTGATCGACCCGAGGCCGCTAGTTGCGGCAACGGTCAATAGATGGCGTCAGTTTTTGACGGGAGAGGCGCCCTATGCTTCTATATATATACCTGTAGAGATGCACTTGGTGTTTGAATCTAGCTGTAAAATATCCAGTGTAGCTGAATTAAATTAAGAGTACGATGAGAGGAGGTAAAATATTTATTCACAGAGTATGACACATATATACAGTATACAAATTTATCATCATCTTCTCAGCAACAGCGCCTCTTGCGGACAGCTTCCTGTAACCTCAGTACTTTCTCCATCTGTTCGTCTTCTTTGGCTTGGAGCAGTCTGTAACCAACAGATTCGTTTTTCATTGTTTCTTATTTACATATTTTCTAATTACATATGTACATATGCAAATATAGTAGTGGTGGGTAAGATGGCTACTTATAATGTGTAATATTATAAGTAGCCATCTTACCCACCATATATATATGGGTGGAAATTTTTGCTGGGAGTAAATTGATCTAAAAAACAAGGGCACCTTTCCTGTCAAATTAAACATTAAAAAAACTAGACACGCCATATATATATATATATATATATATATATATATATATATTGAAATGTTTATTATTCTTTATCAAGTAATGGAGGGGAACAACATATATATGTATAATGGCTCTGCCATTTAAAAAGTTCAAGTGAACATGATCAGGATATGTCATTTTTAATACCATAATCCTATAGAATATCAAAGCAATTCGATAAGTTGGTGATGGTTCAGAACCTTGATTATCTCTCAATTCATAACACACACACACATAGCTTTTGTAACTATTCTGACGGGACAAGTAGCCTTTCTTTTTAATATACAGATATATATATTTAAGAAAAAAAACCTAATTTTTCAATATTCACAAGACTCTGAACACCTCAAATCTCTTAATTTTACAAATAAATTTACATAAGACAATCCCTTCCAAATGAAAAACCAATAGAGCCATTCACTGATTATAATCCAAGCTAGAGAACTAGATTTGTGGATAAATTCAGGAATTAAGACACTGAAACATCACAAAATTTAACAACTATAACATGGTAGTTATGGGATAAATACTTACAAGGCCATAGCTTTCATAGCGTCCAAGACACCTTCCCCTGTCTTGGAACTGGTCTCGTAGAAGATGGCCCCAACTTCCTATAGACAAAATTGTGTTACAGTTCCCTGTTTTTATTGTTTAGAATTTACTGGGTCTATTGTTTATAGTTCCATGATTTTATTGTTTAGAATTAACTAGGTTTATTTTTTCGTGTTGTTGACTTAAAATGTATTGTCCTTATAGGTTTACTGCCTTATCGTTTGTATTGTCATTTTCGATTCACCCATTGAAGAAAAGCAAAAAAAGGAGTAAACTGATTGATAATTCACTCTACGTGCAGTATATATAGAGGTTCTGGTTCAAATTCACATTAATAGGTACCGCTCAGCAAGAGCAACCTAGTTCATGATAATTGAAAATAGAGGTGTAAATGGTAGAAGATTACAACCTGGAATCTTACCTCAGAAAGTCTCATTCCATCCTTAGGCCTGACCACGCGGTCATCTTCGCTCTCGCTGAGGTCGATCTTGTTTCCTAGGAGGAGCTGCACTACTCCTTCTTCCCCACTCTCCTGACACAATGTCACAGCGAGGATGTCACAGTGTTTTCACAGCTTTTGTCACAGCATAGATGTGACAGTTTTGAAAATAGAGCAATCCATAAATGAATCTTTAATTAAAAATGCATATATTGGGGATCAAAATATCATTTAATTTACCAATATTTCAGTTGGCTGAACGCCAACTTTTATGTTATAACACCTTGATAAAGGTTGGCGTTCATCCAACTGAAATATTGGTAAATTAAATGATATTAACATTGTAACATTGTTTGTCACAGCACAGATGTTCACAGCATAGATGTAACAGTGCTTGTCACAGCACATATTTACTTGTTATATCTCCACTTTCACCCAATTACACGACAGCTGTATTGTACCTTGATACAAGCTGCCCAGTTCCTGACAT
>CP092879.1:71511368-71524128 GCA_030710605.1 Cordylochernes scorpioides | reverse complement strand
TCTTGAAAGTTGTCTCCGACGTCGTGTCATACATGATGACAACTCCATCAGCCTTTCTGAAGTACTGCTTGGTGACACTCAGGAACCTTTAAACACACCGCGTACATCAGTCTATTTCCTACAGTACTGTACTTTCTGTATTTTTAACATAAACAAACCTTTTGTTATTATTATGTTTTGGTGGACTGTATCTAGATAGGTCAGACCAGCTGATTATTACCCTTAAATTAGAGCCGTTCGATTCTTTATAAAACCTTCTGACTACATGAGCAACATCAATCTTCTTCGACTAGGTGAATCTCCTAACGCTAATTGATTGGAACACAGACTCTCAAAGAACTAGACCCATTCTATGACTGACTACACACTGACTTTATTTGTCCAGCTGGCAGTTTTTAATACAATTAAAATTTGCATATATAACTGAGGTAACAAAATTTACATAATAGGCGCGAACACTGTTTTAAATTTATCGTAAAGATAGAGGCTGCCTGGCCGGAATTCATAGTTATTCAAATTAAAGATACTTCGGCCAGTGTATCTTAAAAAAAAAATACACGGTACTTGTTTTGCACGTTTTCGCTTTTACACGGTTTTCCAAATAAGTTTTTTTTGTTTTGTTTTTATCGCACTATACTAAATGCTACTGTGATTGAACACATGCGCTGTGTACACATCTCACGAGGAATCCCGAGCTTATGTGCTGACTTGCTGCACACGCACACTGTGTCTGTATTTCTAATTTAAAAAAAGAAAAAATTTTCGATTTACACGTTTTTCTCAGGAACGTATCTACCGTGTAAATCGGGGGATAGGTATATCTTTAATTTGAAGAACTGTTTTAAATTTGTGTCACCATCCTCTAAAATGGTGTGAATAAAACATCTGATCTTGTGGGAAAAGGAAGATATCGTTGGCTTCTGATTTGTTTCAGATAACTTTGCCTGGTATTATGATATCTTTCATGAAAACTATACAGATTGGATGATTAAAGAATATCCAGTAAAAACATCAGATCTCCAAGGAAAAATTATCTTCTCACAAAATTTTAATCTCTAGTTTTCAGGCTTGAACGTACTTCTACAGGAGAAAACATGGTACAACAGTTTTATCCTTTTTTTCTTGTAGAAAGGCGTTCGTGCCCGAAAAACTAGCGATTCAAGTTTTCTGAAAAGATACTTTTTCCCTGAAGACCTGGTATTTATACTCAATATTGATACAAGGGATTATTCTTTGTATTATAAAGTATAGTATTATTATCTAAGAAGGAATCAAAGCTAACTTTATGTGGTATAATCTTGGCAAGCTTTCGTACTATGAGGTCCTTTAATAGGCAACTATATATCTATCCTCACTACCGGGAAGAGTCACATACTATGGATCACCTCTTCTTCTCCTGTCCAGCTTTTATGCTACACAGGCTACAGACAGCCCTTCTGCTTGGAGTACAAGACTTCAGCCCTGCCCCTACTTCCTGACTCCCTGCCGGCCTGGAACTACCTGGTGGTTGCCTGGTTCACCTCAGCAATCTGCCCCCCCCCCCCCCCCCCCATGACTAGACTCCTCCTCTAGACTGCTGTACAACCCGGGTAGTTGGTGATTTATGCTCCAGGAGCCCGGGTTATCTCTATTTTCTCTCTCTCTCTCTCTATATATATATGTCATAATATATACTTTTCCTGGAATAATAAAGCAAACCTACAGTCAACCCAGAGAGAGACGGGCAGCTAAAGTCCGGTCATTTAAGACATCAGCGACATTCCAAGGGGCGACCAGAGGGGCCCGTGAGTTCTCGGGACTATTAAGACAGTTGGGGGATTGTGGGCAACAAGAACGAACGGCCGGCCGCTCAGCGGTGGCAGGCCCGGCGGTCCCCCCCCCCCCCCTCTCTCTCTCTCTCTGGTTGCCTGGGTTCCTCTACCAACTTGTGGTGTGATTATTTCTCTTCCCACCTTATTATTATATTGTCACATATATATCTATTTTCTTGTATAGTTGCCTGTTGAAGAAAGTCATAGTCTTAAAGCTTGCCAAGATGATACCACATGAAGAAACACGTCGCCGTTATATTTGATTCCTTATTCAAGATAATGTCTGTTGATTCTTTCTCTTGTATTATTTTCTCCTATACAGGGAACTTACTTCTCCTGTCCCGCGGTATCCCAGAGTTGCATAACCACAGTGTGTTCACCATCCACTTCCAGTGATCTAACGTAGAAGTCCACACCTGTGTCACATTATTTGTTAACTTCACTTCAAATTTGCATCATTTGGTATTCTATTGCATATATAACTATGGTATATATAAAAACCTTTATTTTAAATTATTATATCTTCTAGAATAAACTATTCTATAAAGCCGACCGCTAGATGTCGCGGCTTTTCCTATATAAACCTTTCGTTTATTTTGTTTTTAAATAAAATAATTAAATCCCCACATCATTCCCTTGGCTGCCCATGAACTTGTAACTGTATTATAAAACTAATGTACCTTCCAATTTATACTTTCATAACCTTAACTTAACTATCTGCTCACTACATTATCACTGTACATATCCGGGACTCACCTCTTGATTTTCTCTCCTTACCAGACCCACCACTGAACCTTCTTAAGATGAGCCCGGAAAAGTCCCCAGATGGATTTGAGCGGGCGATGTAAGTGTAACCTGTTCACATATTGGGGCGGATGTTGTTGTTGTTTATTTTGTTTTTGACTTCTCCTCACACGGTACATCTTTTTCTCAAAAACCATACACTTTGGTTAAGTAGCCCATAAAAACATATTCTCTTGTTTTTGTCATAAATAAATTGCCGTGTAGCATTCTGAAGTTTGTATTTCCTAATTTTCTACGTGGCAATATTATCCTTGAAAAAATAACGAGGGCCAAAAACAGCCCGAAACGTATTCCTGGATAGCTTTTCTTGATTTATTAAGAAAATAGGTTAGCCAAATATCAGAGAACAGATTAAATCAACGTTTAGTTGATTTCTGTTCCACTAGATGGCGTTCTGCTATCTAAAAAGCTCATGTGAGAGGTCAGAAAATGCCTATTTAGTTTTATATATTGTAACATGGTATTTATTAATTTTATTTATGTAACAAAGTATTTATTAATTTTATTATTTTTTATTAACAGAGTGGTCATTTTTATTTTTATATCTTGCGACTCTGTAAATTTCCCTCGTGGCTTATCTTTTGTTTACAATTCATAGTTTGTCCTTCCCTGAAATAAATTTTGTTTCCTCCTGAAGTTTTTGTCTTCCCTAATTTTCCACGTGGCAATATTGTTATGTGTGTTCAAATTTTGGAAGACGGCTGAAGAGAAGGGAAAGCTACATACATAATATAATTGATGTAAATAATTATATGTAAATAATCTTTGTCAGGATTAGAATGACGAATCCTGTATGGGACTTTGATTCCAGTAAAAGGCTTGTTGCTGCTGTTGTATATAGTCACAGTGTAGAAAATACTATACTATACCTACTACATATATCTCTGTATTCTTAGTTCTCTTCTCTTCAATTACTCTGTAAACTGGCGAATCCTATATAGGACGTGAGGTCCTCAATAAAGGCTTTTGTTGTTGTTGTTGTTGTTGTTATGTGTGACTTGGCTAAAGGTTCAATTAATTCATATTTGTGGAGCATCAATCATCATTGTATTTATGAAGAAGACTCACCGACTGTGGCCCGAAAAGAAGACCTGAAGGTACCATGACAGAATTGCTGAAGAAAACTGGTCTTCCCCACTCCTGAATCTCCAATAATGATGACCTTGAAGAGCCGCTCTGGAGCCTATGCACATAATTTGTTGTTTAACAAACACGCATGGACAAAACTTAAGGAGATGGAGGGTCTTTGATGCCGCCGGTCGTCTAAATATATATATGCTTATTTCTTTAATTAAAAAGACATATATTGGATCAAGATATAATTTATTTACCAGCCAACTGATATATTGGTAAATAATTTAATTTTGATCCAATATATGCCTTTTTAATTAAATATCTTTTTATAGGATTGCTCTATTAAAAAAAATGTTTTTTTTTTAAGAGATAGAGGCAATTTTGCTCACACTTGGTTATCTCGTGTGTCTTCAATAAAGATCACTGTAATATCTTTCAGAGTTATTGTCTGAATCCCGATATACATACTAAAAGGTATAACTTCCTTAAGTTTTGTCTATGAGGGTATTTTGTTCACACTTGGTTATCTCGTGTTGTCTTCAATAAAGGTCACTGTAATATCTTTCAGAGTTATTGTCTCAATCCCGATATACATGCTAAAAGGTATAACTTCCTTAAGCTTTGTTCATGAATGCATTTTTTATTATCTCTAGCTTTCGGTTTTTAACACCTTTCTTCAGGAGTAGTCTTCACAATAGATGGCGTCAGAGTTAGTCATGAATACTCCTTTAGAAGGACGTTGAATCCCGAAAGTTAAGGGTAATAAAATTTGTAAAAGGTACAACTTCCTTAAGTTTTTTTTCTATGAGTGTGTAAATAGTTTTATTCTATTAATCAGTTTTGTATTATAAACCATGGTCTCTCAAGACTTAAGTACTATGTACAACCACCTACCTTGGGCGGTGGGGGCTTCACTGGAACTTCTTTATGTGCGACAGGGGACGGGAGTCTGTTTTCAAAGCTAGTTCTTGAATGTCGTCGTGGCTTTGATGTCATCTTACTGTCACAATAACATTGTCAACCTCAGTGTGACAACAGCAGTGAGAGATCTACCGTGTCGCTAGGTTGTTGTCGATTTCAGAATCCGAGTCAGCATCCGGACTGGTGTTGTCATCAGCCACGGTCCTGTTTAGGTCGTTCTGTCCCATGAGAGGATGGTGAATCACCCTGGGCACAACTGTGACATCAATATATGCAAATAAACAATCTCATTATCCTATCTGGGTATAGGATAATCATGGTGGGTAGAAGTAGGCGACTGCTTTTACTGTAAGTGCACTACATGTCTACACATAAGAAAAGCAGTTCGACTTTGCACTTACAAATGTGCCAGAGCCCCGTTTGGTTACCTGCACTGGTGGGATTGGACTTTTACAAGAATCGGAGGGCATTGAAGCATTTTTTTAATCAGAAAAAAGTGCCCAATACGGGAATCGAACCCGAGTCGTAGCGGTCGAAAACCATCAATTTAGACTATCCTTCCACCGACCCCTGTTGTTATTCTTATTGCCATAGGAAAATTGCTAAAGTTGGAATTCCGGGAGATTAAAGAAAGGTGGGCTTACTCAGAAATGGACTCAACAGCAGCAATGGACTCTCTGATACTGCGGCCACGACGTGGAATGGACTCCAGGGAACAGTCCGAGTCGGATCCCTGCACGATGGACTTTCAAAGATCTGGACTTGTATGCAACGTCAATCCTACCTTAGCTTGTGCCGCGTCCTTTTCATCCATTAGTCTTCGATTGACTTCCCTGAACACATCTAACAGTTATCTTGTCCACACCATCATCACGGATCTTTGTTTGGAAAACTGAAAATTCAATAATTCTCCGTCAAAAGAGATTGGTTATAAGAACAAGTCGCCATATGTTCTAATGCCTAAATACATGGTGTCGCTGGAGACCCGCTGGCAATTCTCCACCAAATTCTGCAGCGGTGGCAGAGGCGCCATATTCATTGTACATAGTATCATGCATTTATATATATAGTTAAACCTGTATAGCGTTCCCTCTTGAGACTCACAAAAATAGGACGCTATTTAGAGGGAGCGCTATAGACAGGTTTAACTTATATAATTATCTTTTTAAAATAGTGAAGACTGTGCACTTTTGCATATATTGACAAGATATCAATAAAATGATTTTAATTGTCAATTGTCTAATGGCAAAAGTAGCAAAAAGCAATCCCAATGCATTAAGCCTTTCAGTGTAAAACAGCACAGACAATAGACGTAACACAGATGATGGATCCAACTTGACATAAGGTCGATGTTAACCTCCACTTTCTATAGATAACTGTTATGTTTACTTCTGTATCTGGGAGAATTCTGTATGAGACGAGTTGTTATTGTTGTTGTTGTCGTGTCCAATGAAGAGTCTCAGATGTCTCCATACATCTCTATCACAGCAGCAGCAATATCCACTATCTTGGGTGTGTAAAGCTGCTGCTCTGGGTCTAAGTCAATATTCTGCAAGGCTGCGGCCATTGCTGGGCATGAGAATATGTGAGTAGGTGTTAGTTCCACACCAGGACAGTTGTTGCATGCTTTATAAGTTCTTGTGCCATCTGGGGATGTATTGTTATTCCTTTATAGTGTTTTGTTCTAAGTCTTGTTATAGTTTTTGTCAGTTTTCTCTCAGAGTTTATTTCACATATTTGATCTTTTCTTTAACGAGTGTTCTTAATAAAAACTTTTGATTGTTGTTGAGTTCAAATTCAGTAATACAAGTTTAAATTTTGTATAAATCTTTATTACGACACATAAAATATACACTCATGGACGAAATTTAAGGATATATTGATGTCGCCGGTCTTCTGCTTATTTTGAAGGAGACAGAGGCAATTTTGTTCACACTTGGTTATCTCGTGTGTCTTCAATAAAGGTCACTGTAATATCTTTCAGAGTTATTGTCATAATCCCGATATACATGCTAAAAGGTACAACTTCCTTAAGTTTTGTCCATGAGTGGATATTTTATTTTTGTCATTGTGAAAGAGAACACAAATGCATTTTTCAACTCGAGAGAAATCCATTAGACTTAAAAAAAAACGATTTTATAAAAGAAATCGGAAATCATTTAAGTACCGTAAAATGAAAAAAAAAAGCTAAACTCAGTTACATTCTATAATAAAGGATGTAAAATACAACAAAATCTGTTAAATTCGGTAAAATAAAAGACGAAAAAGAGCTGAAATCGTTTAAATTCTATAATATTCTGAAAAAATAGCATAAATTAGTTAAATTATATCAAATGAATAGAGAGATAATAGAAAAATCGTAGATAAATTCGATTTAAAAAAATTAGAAAACCGATTAAAATCACCAGTAGCAATCTGGAATTGAATCCAACAGAGAACGCAACTCCAGTTTTCCTTCTAAAAAATACTTCAACGAGATTCAGTACTATAAATTCAGTACTTCTCGTAAAAAAAAGAAATTATTTCCAACATGAGCAATTACTGTTTCACCACACATGGGGAATGAATAATTAAATATAAAAACATCTCTCTCTCTCTCTCTCTTCTTTAAATAGAATCTTAGGCCTAATCCACTTTTGCTGACACCCTAATTGGATTTCCGGTTGTCGTCTTTTTCCTGTTCTTTTGTTTAAGTCTTATATGTAAATATGCAACAAGTTGTTCCTGTATAGAAACTGAACAAACTGCTCTTCACCTTATCTAGGACTGTCCAAACTTTACAGAAGTGAGACATCGTTTGTTCCCTGATCTAAATGATTTAACTCTATTAATTTCTTCAAATGCCCTCTCTTAACAGAAAAACGTACTGAAATTTTCCCAAGCCCTAACTTTGGTCAATCTAGATACCATCGCATATGTCAACTTCTCTCTTCAGCTCTGAATGATGAATTATTGATTGTTAAATACTTTAAGTTCTGCACAGAAGCTGGGCGCATGAGAAAGAATGCAGGGCAAAGGATACTGGAGGATGACCTATCTGTAAATAGGTAACTGAATGTGAGACAAACTTTATTTTGTTGTAAATGTTTCCTCTTCCCTCTCCTCTTGTTGATGTGTAAATACGGCGAATCCTATATGGGGTGGAATTGCCCTAAATAAAGGCTTTTGTTGTTGTTGTTTATTTGATTTAACTCTCTTACATCAGCCACTTTATCTATATACATTTTATGAACTCTGTCGATTGATACATGTAAATTTGTAAATATTTCATTCTAAGTTCTAATTTGTTTGTTGTTTTGTTTGTTTCCTCTGTAAAAGGCGCAAATATTTCAATATCACGCCGGTTGATTAATAAATTAATTTAAAAGAATTTTAAAAAGTGTAAATATGTAAGATGTAAATTGAATTAATATCTATTATCCATAGAAGCATAGGGCGCTTCTCCCGTCAAAATAAACGTCAAAAACTAACGCCATCTATTGACTGTCACCGCAAACTATCATGGCATGCGCTTACTTCAATACATATCTTGCTAGAGTGCCCTGTCTTTCAAGATTACAGAGTCAACAACGGTTTCATAGCTTTAGGCTCTAGTGATTTAATTTCAAGTAAGGACATATATAAAATTTAATTTCCTTTGTAAATATATTTTGGATTTCATTAAGAAAAATGGGCTTTGATGTAACGATCTCAAGGAAATATTGGACATATCTTGTGGTTGTAAACAATATATAGGTGTATGCGTGTATATGTGTGTATATATGTATATATTTTAAATTTAATGATGTAACTGTAAATAAAATTCAAAGAATATCTCTATATGTAAATAATATTTATGAATCTTTCTATAAGTCGCTTTCTGTGTATCTTTCCATGTTGAATATTTTCTTTGTTATATTTGTATGTACATTTAGCGCAAGTGTCCCTAGGGGGACATAGCGTTTTGAATTGAAATATATAAATAAATGCGCTATATATATCAGAATAAATATCAACTATTCGTCGATTTTTCAATTATTACAGAATTGGCCGAATACACATTCTTGATTAATCTTTTTTCTTAATTTATCCACCTAATCCTAGTACAATTTCACTTTTGTAATTTTTTTTTACATTGTTTGGCGTTCTCTGACACTTCAGACCTTAACTACTTGCTTCATGATTCTTCAGGATGCTTGAACGACCATTTTTTCCAATCGTTTAGGTACAGCTTGCACCACGCTGACGAGAGCCAACAGCCCGAAGCGCGTAGCTGATTATCTTTTATTGATTAATTAAGAATGAGTATTTGGCCGATTGTGGAATAATAAAAAAAAATCAACGAATATATTTATTCCGATAGATGGCGTAAGCCATCAGTAACTTTTAGTTGTACGATCAGAAGAGATTCCTTTTTCTTTTTTCTTTTTCTAAACTTATTTATAATGAAAGTTCTTTCCTGTTTTTACACTTTGGCAAAATTAATAAGGAATTTAGGATTAAGTTTCTTTTTATAAGAAGGGCTAGAAACATAGCTTTGAATTCCTTATTGAATCTGTAAAACCTATTTATTAACACAAAGCAATAACGCGCCATCTATACATATAAAATGAAAGGATTTAAAAGCCCGAATGTTTCTTTTATACATAATACAAACTTTTCATCGCAGTAAGGACAGTAGAAGTTTGTATTATGTATAAAAGAAACATTCGTGCTTTTAAATCCTTTCATTTTAAACCTATTTATGTTCGTATTTTGGCTTTCTAATATGCAATGTGCGTAAATTACATAAGACTTGTCTGGAAAATTGCGACGACAATATGTCACCTCAGAATGTCCAGCTGCTGAATAAGGGTTTCCCGCTCTAAGGTGACATTCTCTGATGCTTGAACAGCTGCCCTGGACACAGAGATCTCACTCAATCACCTTGTGGTGTTTCTATATGTGTGGCTCATCAATTAGGAACCCTTACAACAGTTTAATATTCCAGACTGCCTTTTTTAGAGATCTGCCATTATTTCTATTTATTATTAAATAAGACGTGATATCCCTACAAAGGATGCTTACGTCAAGAAACAACACTAAGATACTATATTACATAAACAATTGGTGAATTACATGGTTTGAGTAGAAATTTAAAGAAGAAAAGGACATTAAAATCATGTTTGAATTTACAACCAACAAATGAAATAAACACAAATACATATACCTAGTTTGACAATCACGGTTTTTGTAACCAAGAGATAAAAAAAATTCTACTGTCCTATAAACTTATGTCCATAGTTTTCTTGGAAAACCATTTCTGAGATTCCACCCTTCAGTGCTGCGTATATAAGCAGAACCGTCCAATACAGTATTAGAGCTCTGAGAAGCGGTCTGGTGAATTAAATTGGCGAAACCGCTGGGAGGGTTTACCACTGATGAGCCAAGCCCTCCCAATATATTTTTTTCATCGCAGTAAGGGCAGTATAAATTTGTATTATGTATAAAAGAAACATTTGTGCTTTTAAATCCTTTCATTTTATATGTATAGATATATTTACAAAATAACGCCAGGAGAAAATGATTTTATATATCGACTACACGAGCTTTCGGGCAGTCACGCCCTTCAACTGGTAATGATACATGATGGCAATAGGCCTTAAATAGGATTCCGTTTTTAAAGAGATATTTTTACATATGAGAAAAATAATATAGGACGGCTAAAAAACAATTTAGTTAAAAGATATTTGCAAATCTAAGCTATTATATAATATATTTATGTAACTATGCTAATCCTGTAATGCCGGTTGACAAATAAATGGTAGGTTTGTAATTGGCTAAAACATGTGACTATATAATGAAGAGATACTAGTATTAGGATATCGACTGTTCAACCCGCCATCAGCGGCCATATTGGAACTATACTGGGGGAGGGGGGGGGGGGGGGGGGGGGGGGTTTAACGGTTATTCAAGTTACTACATATATCCTGATATTGTGCAGGTAAATCTATATGTCGGTTAATGCTATTTTTTGATATGGATACTATGGCTTCTATGATCAGTCTTTGGTATTTATTGGAGATGTTATTGTATAATGTGGTGGGTGAAGTTAAATCGAAAGAGTGGCCTGTGTCAAGAATATGGTTGTAGATGAGGGACCTGTTGTCTTTGTTATTGACGCACCTGCCATGCTCAGTCATCCTGATGGCCACGGACCTACCAGTCTCACCTATATAGGTTGCACTACAATCGTTGCATGAGACTGAGTAGACCGATTTAACTTCACCCACCACATTATACAATAACATCTCCAATAAATACCAAAGACTGATCATAGAAGCCATAGTATCCATATAAAAAAATAGCATTAACCGACATATAGATTTACCTGCACAATGTCAGGATATATGTAGTAACTTGAATAACCGTTAAACCCCCCCCCCCCCCCCCTTCCCCCAGTATAGTTCCAATATGGCCGCTGATGGCGGGTTGAACAGTCGATATCCTAATACTAGTATCTCTTCATTATATAGTCACATGTTTTAGCCAATTACAAACCTACCATTTATTTGTCAACCGGCAATACAGGATTAGCATAGTTACATAAATATATTATATAATAGCTTAGATTTGCAAATATCTTTTAACTAAATTGTTTTTTAGCCGTCCTATATTATTTTTCTCATATGTAAAAATATCTCTTTAAAAACGGAATCCTATTTAAGGCCTATTGCCACCATGTATCATTACCAGTTGAAGGGCGTGACTGCCCGAAAGCTCGTGTAGTCGATATATAAAATCATTTTCTCCTGGCGTTATTTTATAGTATTTATATTCCAAGGAGAAAGTTTCTATGTTTAAATAAATTTACAAAATTTCCTAAATTTAAAATACGAGTCCTTACTGTATATAAACATAAAAAGATCCTTGTATTCAATGTTTTCACGATTTCTGTAGTTCTGGAAGACACTCAATGACTGGAATCCTATCTTCTCTTTCCGCATGCCATTATATAGAACGACTGATTTTAAATCTGATATTGAAAGAATGAATCTTGGTTATGGTATATAAGTAAACTATGGACATAAGCTTTGAGGACAGTAGAATTACATGTAAATATTTTCATCGAGCAAATGCTCTCTTTCGCAAACAATTCATACAAGAAAAAAACATCTTATTGTGCAACTGAAAATTTCTGATGGCTTGCATCATCTGTAGGAATAAATATTTTTTTTTTCGTATCCTTTTTTTAGTCTAAATTAGACAAGATCTTGGAGGTCGTGCTCAATAAAGAAGTTCAAGAACTCTTCTTGGTTCTCTGTACAGGGATCTTTTGTCCTTTCCAATACAATTTAGTATATGTTGGGGAGTGGCCTCTTCGGTTTTGCACCTAGTGCACATGGGGAAGCTTTTAACTCCCTCTTTATAGACTAGAGGGCGCAGGTGACCAGATTTCCATCTGGCCAACTGTGTCGATTCCCTTCCGTTTAGTTGGAGGGTCTGTTTTTTAGGGTTTTCTATTTGGTACCAAGAATGATGGAAACTATTTCTATGGTTCCTTATCAGTTGTAGTTTCAGTTTGTTCATATGGTCCCTTGCTGAAAGGAAGGTCTCGGAGTTCATCGCATCAGGATGTCAAGCTGCTCCTTCCTTTGCCAATCTGTTGGCCTCCTCATTTCCAGGGACTCCAGGAATAAATATAAACTAAGTTACTCTTAAACAACATTTTTGTTTTTTTTTTATTAATTTAATTGTCATCTATCGATACAATATGTAACAAATAAATTTACTGTCAATGTGTTTCTTTTCAATAATATCATTAAATATTATTTATAACATAATTATTGAAAATAAACACATTGATAGTAAATTTATTTGTTAAAATATAGTTGATATTGTAGTGTAGAAATCAAGTCTTTGTATATCTGAAGATGTGAAAGTATTTATTGATGACGTCACCACGGCCAGTCAACAAATATTAACAACTCAACCCAACTATCTACAGCTAGAGAATATCGAGCAAGCAAGCTAGGTAACTAAATGATGATTTAACAAATGTAAAATTTTAAATATGTTTCCACAAATATTTTAGTTGAATAATTAAATTAAAATATAAATTATTTATTCGCCACAATATTATCATCCGATAGATGACACAAGCTATCAGAAAATTTCAGTTGCACAATAAG